>PVJC01033823.1:0-19150 GCA_004026665.1 Murina feae
GCAAAGGGCCTGGGAAGCCCACCAAGCAGGCCACTGACCCCCTGCCACCTCTTACCCGCTCCCTGATACCCCGCAAAGGACCTGGGAAGCCCACCAAGCAGGCCGCCAACCCTGCCGCCTCTTACCCGCTTCCCGGTGACCTCCAACCCTGCTGCCTCTTTCCCACTCACAGGTCCTGGGTCCTGCGCTGTCCCGCCCTGCAGCTGCTCTGTGCACTCGGGAGGTCCCTCAGCCCGGCCTGTGCCTTCTCGCAGTCTGGGACCCCTCTGGGGATGTCCACCTGCTGGCGTGCCTGACCAGCCTGGGTGAGGGGCTTTAAGGCTGCCCACAGCTCCCATTGACCCAACGTCCCAGCAAGGCTGGCTGGATGCAGGTTTCTGGAGTTTGTTTATCTTCTATAATTGATACACTGTTCCTTTAAGGCAGTCTTCTAACTAACGAAGCCTCCTCTGCCTCACCTCGCAGCGTCTATAATGAAACAATTGTTACTTTTACTGGTTAGGCCCGGGCTGCTCTCTCCTTCAGCTCCGGAGGATTCTATGATTGTTATATTTTTTCAAACCTGTGTTTCGCTAGAGCCAGTTTGAGCAGAGCGGGCGCAGCTTCACTTTCGCTCCTGCCGCAATGGAAACTGCCGTTTACTCAGGTTCGTGAGTGGTGGCCTCCATGTTGGCTGGGCTAATTTGCATACAGCCGCTCTGATTGGCTGGTGGGCGTGGCTTACCCTGTCTCGGAGAAATGGTTAATTTTACTATTTTGCTTTTATTAGTTTAGATCAGATTACTGGGAAATAGCTTAGTGTAATTTATATTTCACTACCTCTAATCTGAGACTTTTCTCAGTCTGCATATGTTTCTAAATCATTTGTTGTAGAATACTTACACCACTCTTGTTTATACCTTTGTATTTAACTATTATGCCCATAGTTGTGAATAATTACATTAGACAAAAATAAGTATACTATTTTTAGTAGGTCCATCTTCTGGGTCATTTCTTCTGAGTAATTGTGTCTACCTAATGTCATGAAATGTGCCAGATTTTTCTGGTATTTGTAAACATAGAATAGTCCAACTATATCTATATGTAGGCTTTGCACAAAAAGAAATCAGTAAATTTATTTCTTAAATTACAGAAGAGGTTCTAAATATATTGAGAATTGTGCATATTAATATTCTCCTATTCCCAGGGTACTTTCACAATTAAGCGAAAGTCCTATTCATTTAGTTACATGTATCATCAGGCAAGAGAGCATAGGGATAGAAACCCCACTAGGAAGTTTATTCATTTGTTATATATTTATTAAATATTATATGGAATATTATTCAATGGTAAGTAAGTGTGAAGAGCACAAAGATACTCTCTATGTAGGAAGAGAGACCATTACTCAAGCAACAATTCAATGTGGCAGCAGCTCAGATGGAGGTAGCCTAAGGATTGGGTGCTGAATCACCTTGTGTACATCTTTCCTGTCTGTTACAGTTTCCAAAGTGGATTTGAAGTGCTAGAGGAAGAATCCTTACCGCTGCCCTCATCATTGACTTTATTTTATTCTAGTGGTATCATATAGGCTACCCACTGGCATGTTCTCTCCAGAATTCAAAAATTTGAAGTCATTAAAAATATTTTTAGCTAGGCTGAGTTATAGTTTTGTTATTCTTGTAGGTATTTGTTTGTGTGCATGTGTGTTTGCGTGTGTACAGTGGTATATTGGTACTTGTATATGTGGTGTGTGTGAGATTATTTAGCGTTGTTCCAGATGAGTGTTTTTACCTCATTGCATGCTATTTTTTCACAAATGAGATATCCTTATATTCCAAAAGTCAGAAATAAGCTTCTTTCTGCTTTCTGTAATTATTAATTTGGGGATAATTTTTGTAATTACTTCTTATCAACTTAATTTGTTATTATTAAATTAATTTGTAAATTTAATTAAACATTACATTGCTTTATACATGAAAAACAATCCAAAAATTTTAACTGGTCAAGTATTTTAACCAGAGCAAAGACCAAGACCCCAATACAAATTAGCAGTTTCTTACAAAAATGACGTTTTTTTTTATTTCACCAAAGAGAGTAAGGATGTGTTGAAAGATGTTGAGAACATGTCAAAATGACATAAAAGGCAGCTCGGAGAGAATCCCACTGACCAAATAAGGGACAATTTGAGTATCAAATTAAAGGATAGTAAAAGATTATAACCCCTAGAATAAATAAGAACCCATGAATTCATAACAATATAAATGAATGAGTGAATAAATGAATGAATGCAAACTGGGGGTAATGGAAATCTTTTACTGCCAATTTCAACTAATCTAATCTAATAAAAGAGAAACATGCAAATTGGCTGCACCTCTGCTATGCCCCAAGCCACGTCCACCAACCAATCAGAGCGACTATATGCAAATTAACCCAAGATGGCAGCCAACAGCCACCGAGTTGTAGAAAGCAGGAAGCTTGGTTGCCCTGGCGATGGAAGAAGCCAAGCTTCCCACCTGCTCTGACCAGCAGTTGCTGCCACTCAAGGCAACAAAGTTTCAACCATAGAAGATAAATAAATCCAAGATACCTGGGAGCTTGGGTCACTGAAGGCAGTGGCCAGCCTGCAAACAGCCATCAGCCCCTCACCCAGGATGACCACACCATCATGGGGTAATGGTTCCTGCTGGGGGTCTTGGACAGTCTGCAAACAGCCATCAGCCCCTCATCAAGGCTGGCCAGCCACCCAGTAGGGATCTCCACTCTGATCCATGACACCCTTCAGGGCAAACCAGCTGACCCCCACCCACGCACCAGGCCTTTATTCTATACTAGAGGCCTGGTGCACAAAAATTTGTGCACTCGGAGAGGTCCCTCAGTCCTGTGCCCTCTCGCAGTCTGGAATCCCTCGGGGCATGTCCACCTGCTGGCTTAGGCCCACTCCCTGGGGGAACGGGCCTAAGATGGCAGTCAGACATCTTCTCTGGGAGTCCGGGAGCCCTCAGAGGATGTCCACTTGTCAGTGGGGAGCAGGCCTAAGCTGCAGTCAGACATCCTTAGCTCTGCAAAGGAGGAGGGAGAGAGAGGCTCCCGCCACCACTGCTGTGCTGGCAGCCATCAGCCTGGCTTGTGGCTGAGTAGAGCTCCCCCTGTGGGGTGCACTGACTACAAGGGGGCAGTTCCTGCATTGAGCGTCTGCCGCCTGGTGGTCAGTATGTGTCATAATGACCAGTCATTCCCAGTGGTTCTGCTTTTAGAGTTAATTTGCATATTACCCTTTTATTATATAGGATAGAGGCCTGGTGCATGGGTAGGGGCCAGCTGGTTTGCCCTGAAGGGTGTTCTGGATCAGGGTGGGGGTCCTGCTAGGGTGCCTGATCAGCCTGGGTGAGGAGTTGAGGGCCATTTTCAGGCTGGCCATAGCCCCTTCAGGATGGGGGTTCCCACTGGGGTGCCTGGCCAGCCTGGGTGAGAGGCTGAGGGCTGTTTTCAGGCTACCTAAGCCCCCAGCAACCCATGCTCCCAGCCCCTCCTTTTTTTTCTTTTTATTTTTTTTCAGCACCTCTGTGAGTGTAGGCCAGGCTGGCTGGAAGCAGGTATCTGGGATTTATTTATCTTCTATAATTGAAATTTTGTAGCCTTGGGCAGAGCCCACAGCCTGCCAGGGTTAGCAGGAAGGCTGGCTTCCTCCATCGCCGAGGCAATCCAAGCATCCTGCTCATTCCAGCTCTGTGACCGCTGGCTGCCATGTTGGTTGGGTTAATTTGCGTAGTCACTCTGATGGGCTGGTGGGTGTGGCTTGTGGGCATAGCAGAGGTACAGTCAATTTGCATGTTTCTCTTTTATTGGGATGATAATAAAAGGGTAACATGCAAATTGACCCTAACAACAGAACAACAGGGAATGACTGGTCACTATGACACACACTGACCACAGGAGGCAGACACTCAATGCAGGAACTTCCCTCTTGTGGTCAGTGCACTCCCACAGGGGGAGCTCTACTCAGCCACAAGCCAGGCTGATGACTGCCAGTACAGTGGTGATGGTGGGAGCCTCTCCTGCCTCCTCAGCAGCACTAAGGATGTCCAACTGCAGCTTAAGCCTGCTCCCTGCTGGAAAGTGGACATCCCCCAAGGACTCCCAGGCTGCCAGAGGGATGTCTGCCTGCTGGTTTAGGCCCAATCCCCTGGCGAGCAGGTCTAAGCCAGCATGTGGACATCCCCTGAGGGAGTGGCCTGAGGAACCCTCCCAGGAGCACAAATTTTTGTGCACCAGGACTCTAGTAATAAAATAAATGATAAAATTAATATTTGCATCTCAGAAGAAGCATGAACAGATGCTTAAATTAGTGGAAGAAAGTGTGATGAGAAACAAGACATTTACATAATCTAAACATAATCTGTCTATATTTATTAAATGTAAAGGAAACATAGTAACAATATTGGAGAAACCTGGAAATTACCATCTTAACTAAATGGGACAAATCAACATGCAACACCTCCTATTATATTGCATTGAGTTGAACACAACATTATTTCTATGAAGTTTCTGCCCAAAACTCATAACTTGAGGAAATAATTTAAACAAACTCTAATTAAGGGACATTCTAAACAATAACTGACCTATATTACTCAAAAAAATGGAAAGATCAAGAAAAACAAAGATCAGCAAACTGTTCAATATTTAGGAGATTGAATATAAAACTAAATTTAACATGTAATTCTAAAATTGATAGGGAGGTGAAAGAAAGAGAAGGAGAGAGAGAGGGAGAGAGAGAGAGAGAGAGGGAGAGAGAGAGAGAGAGAGAGAGAGAGAGAGAGAGAGAGAGAGAGAGAAAGGGAGGAAAGAAGGAAGAAAAGATGAAATAAAGGAGGGAGGGAGGAAGGGAGAGAGGAAGGGATTGGGCCTAAACTGGCAGTTAGACATCCCCTGAGGGGTCCCACATTGCAAGATGGTGCAGGCTGGGCTGAAGGACCCCCCAAGCCCGTGCACGAATTTTGTGCACTAGGCTTCTAGTCTTTTACTAATGACAACTTGGTAGGGTACATACTATTATTAGTCTTGTTTATTAGGAATCTGAGACTCAGAGGTGCTAATTAACTGGTTCACACATGGTAATTTGCTTATACACCCAAGCTGTCCTACTAAGTTTGGTGCTCTTTTCACAACACAAATGAGAGAATCTCAAATGCCTCTCAAACTTTATGTTCTTTGGCCAATAATCTGGGCTTGCTTGCTAGAAAAGTCTGTAGTCTTCTTCTTCAGGTAAGCCCTACCCAGTACTGTCCTATTTTTCTCCCTTTAAAGCTATTGCCACACAGTCTACATCTAAAAAGTTTTCTCTGCAGACTGGCTGCAGAAAGGATTGTCTTCTAAATTTCCATTCCATTGCTGTCACCTAAGAAATACTATACATACACAGACCTCTTTCATTTAGAAAGTTTAACTGTTGGCTCCTATGTGCTAATAGAATTGTAATGTATTGATATCTTCCTTCATTTAGCAAGTACTTATAGAATGGCCATTGTGGGGCAAGCACACAATTCAGAGAAAATAAAGCATATGAACAAGTTATAAATACAATTAATAAATTACAAGTGCACACACATTCACATTACAATGGAATCACATAAGCCAGACCAAAATATGCATTAGATAGGATTTACAGAATTTTTATTGCTCCTGAAGCTATCTTATATGATAAAAGGCTAATATACAAATTGTCCCCTCAACTGGGAGTTTGACAGGGAGTTTGACCAGGGGGCAAGGCTGGCTGGCCAACCCCCCTCCCCATGCCTGGCCAGATCTGTCTTGTTTGGGGCAAGCCAGCTGGACCTCACCCATGCATGAATTTGTACACAGGACCTCTAGTATAGAATAGTTCTGAATATATAGTTTCTGAAGGCTTTTCTTAAATGGAGCCATTGTGGCTCCCTCTATGTCATGTGTTGAAGCAAAGTATGCATTTAAATCATCAGACACATTCTTGCATAGTCAGAACAATTAGAAATGAACAATGTGATTTCTTTGAATAGCCTTTTTAGAAGGGAGATTTCTCCTTCATCCCTTTTTTTGTGAGAGCAGTTATTCATAAAGCACAGGAAATTTGTCAGGTTTGATATCAGTTTTGCTTTCCAACTTGAAATGGACAAGAAGTATACAATAGCCTACTTCAGGGAATGTTAGATAAGCTATTTTTGGTTTTTGGACATGCAGACCAAGAAGTGTGACCATTAACAGTTGGGCAGTAGAAAAAAGGGGATGATGAGAAGGCTGTGTCTGAATTATGTACATAATGGGGTTCCTTTTTCCCCAGTATCTTGGACCATTCTTGAAATGTAGATAATGTACATAATTGAGAGCTAACCAAATTGGGGCCATTTTCTCTCCATGACTATCTGGATGCTTCTATATTCAGAAGAAATTGGTCAAAATTAATATTTTAGTTCCATTTGGAAGAAGTTGTAAATGTTAACATTGAATATGACACAGAAGAATCAACCTCAGTTGTTTACATCAGAGATGGTGAAAATGTTGGGAATTTGGGACTGAATGATAGGGAAACACCACAGGTTTTTTTTTTTCAGGCATCTTTCTTATATACCTTCATGTCCAGCTGTCAGGAGCCAGAAGCATTGGCCAGTAACTCAGTTTGATCTTCTCAAAGATGAGCCATTAAAAAGCAAATCATCTCCAAATACATAAATAGATAAATAACTGTACCAAAATATAAAATTTTGAAAATATCACAAAATTATATGATATCTAATATAATAAAAGAGTAATATGCAAATTTACCATTACCTGAGACACCTAAGCCATGCCCACCAGCCAAGCCACACCTCCCAGCCAACCAGAGCGGCTGTATGCAAATTAGCCCAGCCAAAATGGAGGCCGGCAGCCATGGAGCTAGAGCAAACCAGAGGCTTCTGTTGAAACTGCCTGCCTAGGCTGGCTGAGCCTCTGCTCACGGCCACACCAACCAGCCAATCAGAGCGGCTGTATGCAAATTAACTCAGCCAAGATGGAGGCTGGGAGGGCGGCTCTGCACTGGGAGCCTCCGCGGCCGGCATAGCTGTGCCAGGTGTGTCAGCTCAGTAGGGGGGGGTCCGGCCTGGGGCCTCTTCGGGGCATCCAGGAGCACCTGCCCCGGGTCCACTGCCTGGCTCTGCCCCCTGGGGGTCTCCTCTGGGCATGTGGGAGCACGGGGGCCTCTGTCGGGCGTGCAGGAGCAGCCGTCCTGGGTCAGCTGCCTGGCTCTGCCCTCGGGGCCTCCTTGGGGGCATGCGGGAGAGTCTGCTGCACAGTGCAGAGAATCCGAAGCCAGTCCGCTGCCTGGCTCCACCCCAGGTGTGTTTGCTCAGCAGCAGGGCCCCATCGAGGGATCCTGCACCAGCATCTGCCCCGGGCTCACCACCCAGCTCTGCGCCAGGTGTGTCCCCTCAGTGGTGGGGGCCCACCAGGCATGTGCGATCGTGGGCCCTCCGGTGGGAAACGTCCAGGCCTGCACTCACCAGCCCTCCCACCCCCCAGTGCACAAACCCTGAAGGGGCTGTGGGCAACCTGAAAATGGCCCTCAGCCCCTCACCCAGGCTGGCCAGGCATGCCAGCAGGTGGACATCCCCCTGCCGAGGTGTCCCAGACTGCAAGAGGGCACAGGCCAGGCTGAGGGACCCCCACCCCTTGAGTGCACAAATTTTTGTGCACCAAGCCCCTAGTTAAGATATAAGCCTCTATTCAGAGAAAGTTTCTGCCAGACGATACATTTAAAGAAGGAGACACTAGCTTTCAAGAGAACATAACTGCAAGGAAACTAGCTAGAGGTGATAGATAATTAAACAGTATTGTGTGTGTTCTTTTCCCTTCTGTAGAATCCAAATTTCCAATTTGGGGAATCTTAAAACATATTTTAAACAATCTTGACTTAAAGGGAAAAAAGGGGGGAAAGTATGCAATTATATCTTACATGAGGATTTTACTTTGATGCAGCAATGTCTCCCCATTAGAACAAAATATTTTTCAAAAGCAAGTCTGGTGACAGATTAGAAGGTAGTACTTGTTTGCTGGAAGATTGAAGGTTGAGTTACTAGTAGAAGAATTTCATGACTCTAAAAGAGAAGGACCTAGAATAAGTCAGTGATACGAGTGGAAAGCAAGAGACAGAGGTAGAATACAAGGAAAAACCGATTGGACATAGCAACTAAGAAGACAGAGTTAGCACATGGGATTTCCAGTTGCATTTTTAGTTGTGAGGAATTTAAGTATTAATCACACAGTTTTAAATCCTTTTATGTTTAAGATGCAAAGTCCTTCATGAGTTATTTTCTGATCTATATTCCCAAGTTCCCAGAAGGATGCCTCATTACCATTTATTTAAAATGTCATATCTATAAGGCTGGCTCTTTAATGCTCAGTATGGTCTCTATGTTAAACTATTTATCAATTTGACTGCACTGATCTGTATTCATATGATGGCATTGATGAACATAGAATATTTCTTTCCTGACTCTTTACATATAGAATGAACTACATGGTGTGGAGTACATACATATATCTTATATGATAAAGAACTAATATGCAAATGGTCATTATGCCCTCACACTGTCACACCGTCATGTTGTAACTGCTCAGACACTGGGGAGAGAGGGGCGGGTACCAGCCAGGCTGCGGCCCAAGAGAGGG
The DNA here is from genome assembly GCA_004026665.1 of Murina feae. Classification (NCBI taxonomy): domain Eukaryota; kingdom Metazoa; phylum Chordata; class Mammalia; order Chiroptera; family Vespertilionidae; genus Murina; species Murina feae. The sequence goes on from PVJC01033823.1 coordinate 8,659, forward strand.
ACAAGCTGCCTGCTCCTCGGTCCTAGGCACCAGTATCTGTGCCTGTGCCTGCGACTCAAGAGAGGTATAAGCCACACGCCCTGTGGTACCTGATGCCAGCGCTTGCACCTATGGCCCGAGTGAGGGACAAGCCACCTGCCTCACAGTCCCGGGTGCCTGCTCATGGTCCCCTGTGGCTATAGCTTGCCCAGATGAAGCTGGCCCAGGTCCTGGATGCCTGCTGCCAGCCAGAGGGAGGGAAGCCTGGGTCTCAGATGCCTGTGACTGGCCAGAGGAGGAAATTGTGGGTCCTGGGTGTAAGGCAAGGCAGAGGCAGTTAGGGGCAATCAGGCCAGCAGGGAAGCAGTTAGGGGTGACCGGCTGTTAGGCAGGCAGGCGAGCAGTTAGGAGCCAGCAGTCCTGGATTGCGAGAGGCAGTCAGACTTCCCCTGAGGGGTCCCAGATTGGAGAGGGTGCAGTCAGGGCTGAGGGTACCCCCCATGCACAAATTTCATGCACCAGGCCTAGATAGATAGATAGATAGATAGATAGATAGATAGATAGATAGATAGATAGATGTATACACACACTGTGTGTATAGATAGATAGATGTATACACACACATATATATAAGTGTGTGTGTTTATGTGTGTGTATAGTGTATCCCCAAAAAATGTACACACACTGAATAATTATTAATTATAACAGGTTAAATCTGAAAAGAAAAGAATATCAATTGAGCTATCAGAAAAAAAGTGTGTATACATTTTTAGGGACACTCTGTATATTCTGTTTAAAATTTCCAAAAGTTAAACACCATAAATATAGTTATGCATATTTCCCCTTCCCGCCAAAAAGAAAGCACAAATACAGTATAGAATCACTGACGTCTTAAATTTCTGACATTCTAGATGTCACTTCAAATGTAAACAGTCTGCTTTGTTCCTACTCTCAGTTTCTTCATTGAATACATTTAGATAATTTTTCTATGGAGAAGCACTTTGTGTTCTTTTTGTTTTACATTCAAAGACATTGCCTGTAAGACAAAGTTTGTGTGTAAGACACTTAAATATAAATTAGATCAATCAATAAACTGCAGGGCTGCTGCCAGATAACTTTGCTCCCCCATACCCTGCCAGGGTTCTTGTTCTGGCATCAAGAAGGGTTCAGGAAATCTGGTGAAGGCTGTGTATAGATTAAACAGGAGTCCAGAGATGGAGTATAATTTTCAAAGGCATTTGGGGGTCAGAGGATCCTAGTTTAAAGGAAACTGAGATCTAAGTTCTAAGATCTAAGGTCTCCTCATCTCAGGACCCCAAGCTTTTTATTAAAACAAATTGTCCTGAGGTGAGGCAGAAATATACACTTCAAAGGGTCAGGGTTTCCATACAGAGGCATTGTCAGATTTGGGGGAATTAGCCTATGGCTGTTCAGGTATTTGGCCAGTAGAAGGCAATAATAGGTAGATTAAGATGCCCTGAGCTGTCTGGCAGCAAACAATCAATTTAGTGTATCTATTTAGGTTTGAGAAAATGCCATCAGCCATTCCCAACAGGCCACTACATGCGTGACTCAGTCCTTGTTGAGTTCCCAAGTGCCATCAACGTTTTGATGAAACTCTTTAAATTATGACATGCTAGAATTGTCTTCCAGCAATACTCCTTCAAGTCTTCCTATGAGAGAGCTATCTGAGTTCCATGGACATCAATAGTCCAAGCCACTACTTTGATCACAATATTTATGTCTTTATTTTCCCCTTACTCAATTTACTTGATTTTTCCATCCTAATGTTTTTTTTCTAACACCTGGAAGTGATCCTAGTTTCTAGTTCTGGTAAATATCAAATTGAGGCCAAACCTGCTCTGTAAATTTAATTAGGTCAGTAGAACTAGTAGTTCCATGCAGAACAATAATTGAAGATGCTTTTTTTAATAGAATGATTTTTTAAGTGAAAAGAATGGTATTAAAGAAATTCTGGTTGAGCCCATAATTGAATGGCAACAGTAGTGGACACAACAAGCTGGTAAAATAACTCTTGGCATAATAGTAATTATGAATTTTTAAAGTTTGTTTTAATTTCTAATGTAATATTTGTAAAGGTTTTATATTTGAGTCAAGAAAACTAAGTAGCTGATTTTTTTCTGAAAAAATCTGCTGCTTTCCCCCCACATACACACACATGTACCCCCCAAAAGGAGAAGAGCTTGTTGTATATTTTAGTCGTTATTGTTCTATCTTAAAAAAATAATGTGCTGTTATGTTAGGATATCAATTAGTCACACACTCCAGGAACTTCCAATTGAAGGTCAGGAAAGGCCAGATAATGTGAATGATGATCTATTAAGGATAATTTCAGTGACATTAAGGAAACAACCTTTTCTAAAGCAACACTTTCAGATCTTTTGCAAAGTTAAGTTTTGCTATGGCTGGACTATAGTTGAGCAGTGAATTGTAAAGTTCCAACTAGAGTGATCTGAAATGATTCTGCTGTTAAGTAAACCAAAGCTAACAATTTTAAAACAGAACTTTAAATGAATAAAGTATTTTATTGGATGACAGGATATAAAGAATGCTGTCAATGCACATTGCTTAGGTAATTAACAACTGTCTCTTCTGAGGCAATGATTTATTTAACTTTTCTTATTTTGTGTTCTTAGCTGAGCTACAGCTTTATATAATTACTAGGGGCCCAGTGCACAAAAATTTGTGCACTTGGGAGGTCCCTCAGCCTGCCCTGTGCCCTCTCGCAGTCTGGGACCCCTCTGGGGATGTCCACCTGCTGGTGTGCCTGACCAGCCTGGGTGAGGGGCTGATGGCTGTTTGTAGGCTGGCCAAGCCCCCCAGTGGGGACCCTGACCCCATGAGGGTGTGGCCAGCCTGGGTGAGGGGTTGAAGGCTGTTTACAGGCTTCCCACAGCCCCTTCAGGTTTTAGGTCCCTACTGGGGAACCTGGCCAGACTGGGTGAGGGGCTGATGGCTGTTTGCAGGCTGGCCAAGCCCCAAGTAATGTCCCTCATCCCATTAGCGTGTGGCCAGCGTGGGTGACAGGCTGATTGGCGCTTTCAGGCTGCTCACAGCTCCCATTGACGCAATGTCCCAGCAAGGCTGGCTGGAAGCAGGTTTCTGGGGTTTGTTTATCTTCTATAATTGATGCACTGTTCCTTTAAGCTGAGGCCTGGTAATGAAACCTCCTCTGCTTCACCTTGCACTTCTATAATGAGACATTGTTACCCTTAGTAATGAGGCCAGGCCTGCTGTTTCCTTCAGTTCCCGAGGATTCTATGATTGATACTTTATTGCAAGTATGTTTTGCCTTGAGCCAGGATAAGCAGAGCCGCTGCAAATAGTTTCAGTTTCACTCCTGCTGCAATGGAAGCTGCTGTTTACTCAGGTCTATGAGTGGCAGCCTCCATGTTGGCTGAGTTAATTTGCATACAGTCGCTCTGATTGGCTGGTGGACATGGCTTACCCGTCCCAAGAGACAGTTAATTTTAATATTATGCTTTTATTAGTTTCGATAGCATCAGAAATCAAAGAATTCATGCAATCATGTAGCATCAGTTTATCAGGTCTAAAGAGATATGATTTGGTTGGTTGGCTGGCCTTAGTAAAGGCAGCAACTAATTTTTTCTAATATAAAATTCTTAGTGGCTCTATACAGTCACTCTATTTTAGTTGAAAAGTTAGATAGATGATAGAAGATAGATGATAGATAGATAAACCAGCATACCCATTATATAGAAACCAAAAATGAGGACAATTCAATTCAGTACCAAGGGGTACATTAGAACTTGACAGAGTAGTTTGCACATACCAAGCTTAGGACACCATCTTTTACCCATGATTTGTTTTGCTTTTTATGCAATACTTAAGAGTACAATTTTGGAATTCAGTTCATTTTGTTTAATTTTTTTTTAAGATGCTACAAGATTTCTTTAAATTATATATAAAATAGAATTTACTCTTCAGAGAACTGACATGTTTTTTATAGAATTCTTACATTGACCAATCTGCCAGAGTGGTTAAAATTGGTGCTACTAAAATTGGACTTATAAAAGATACACTATTCAGTTAATGTAGGGGCAAATAATCTTATCATAATGGTTCTCTACATGTTCCATATTGAGTGACAATTATTTTATTAATAACTCAATTTTGTATGAATGTAGATGTATTTGAATGAAACTGGAGTTATTCAATATTATTTCAAGAGGAATTAAATACATATTCAGGATTCTGTCCTGAGTGACGTAAGCTGTATTCAAAAATCAAATTTCTGTCTGAATATATCATATTTGTGAACATAGAATTATAGTTTATTACTACCTGGAGTGTGCTTTCCTTTCATTCATTCTCTCTCTAACACACACACACACACTCATGCCTCCTTTATCCTTCAAGAGCCTTGCTATCTAAGGCACAATAATCTTTTCATAATGTTGTTTTCAGGATTTGTTCTACCAGTTGTTCCATGAGTTCCTTCAGGAGCTTAAGCTGACAGGTTTTACACAAAAACTCACTTCATAGCAAATAAGGTTAAAAGAGTTCCCTGTCATGTTTTTGTGTTGTATTTTAATATGCTCATTTATATGATCATTGAGTATTTGAAAGTATTTTTATGTAAAAAGACCCCATGAAAATTTCCTTACATTGCTATGCAGATTCAATAAAAAGTAATGAGTATGACCAGAAAGCTATCTTTACTTGGAATCTATTTTTTTAAAAGTCGATCTCCATCTCAAGGATGATTTAATATTTCAGCATTATACACACACACACACATACATACATACATACATGCACATGTATATGTGAACAATAGAGTAGAGATTATGGTGGGGCTTCTTCCTTAGAATTTTAATTCTTGTAAGGAAAGAACTAATCATCTGCATTTTTTTCATATTTGTCAAAATCTGTTGCTTGCTATAATGATACTAAAGAACTTCTTGTCCATAGATTCATTGTGGGTATAGATGGATTTTACTCATTTAATAGGTATTATTATCACAGCCTAATTTTCACAAATGTAATTGTGAAGTACATTTTTCAGTTTGTAAAAAATAATTTTTACCATTAAATTGACCCATTATGTTGAGTTTCTATGATGGCTCTGCAATAAAGGAATAAATTCAATTTTTAAAATTTAGTTCTATAAATTTGTTGAGTTTGGAAATTAATTAATTGAATATAATTAACCAATTTACATGTATTGTATATCATAATATGTTCTACATAATATACAAATAGCCTATAAAATGGAATATTTTATGAAATACTTTTTATATTTTCTACTGAATTTATTCCAAATACAGAAGTATATTAGAGTAGATGTTTATTTTAAAAGTTATAACAAATATAGTATAAAAACTATTGTCAAGAAAATAAATGAATATGCTTAAAGTGTTATAAAAGTAATACTTTTTAATCTTTTCTCCATAACTTTAATATATGATAAGTCCTCACTTAATGTCATTCATAGGTTCTGTGACTTTAAGAGAAATGACCTATAACAAAACCAATTTTACCACAAGCTAATTGATATAAATAATAGTTAAGTTCCTATTATGGCATGTCACTATTATAGTGACATACCATGAAAAAATATTATTCTAGAACCTACTACTACATAAGAATGTCATTCAGCTGTTACTGCCACTGTATTTTCTCTATCTCCTTTTGTTTATTTTTAAAATTTTTATTTATTTAATTTTTTATTGAATTTATTGGGGTGACATCCTATATGATAAAAGGCTAATATGCAAATTGACTGAACAGTGGAACAACTGGTCGCTATGGCGCACACTGACCACCAGGGGTCAAATGCTCAATGCAGAAGCTGACCCCTGGTGTTCAGTGTGCTCCCACAGGGGGAGTGCCACTTAGCCAGAAGCCCTGAGCTGGGCTCATGGCTGGTAAGCACAGTGGCACTGGTGAGAGTTTCACCTGCCTCCACAGCAGCACTAAGGGTATCTGATTGCTGGCAGAGAGTGGGCTTAAGCCATCAGTTAGACATCCCCTAAGGGATCCTGGACTGTGAGAAGATGCAGGCCAGGCTGAGGGGCCCCTCCCCCTGTCCCAGAGTGCACAAACTTCATGCACCAGGCCTCTAGTTGTTTAATAAAATTATATAGATTTCAGGTGTATAATTCTATAGTATATCATTTGTACATTGTATTGTGTGTTCCACCACCTCAGATCAAGTCTTCTTCCATCATCATTTATCTCCCATTTACCTTCTTCTATCTCTCCCTTCCCTCCTTTTCCCTCTGGTAATAACCATACAGTTAGTTGTCTGTGTCTATGAATATACTGTGTGTGCTTTTGATCCCTTCACCTTTCTCATCCAGGCTTCCCACACCTCCTCCGCCTCTCTGATACCTATCAGTCTGTTCTCTATCTATAAGTCTATTTCTATTTTGTTTATTTTGTTCATTAAATTCTACATATGAATGGTACTTGTGTTTCTCAGATTGGCTCTTTTCAGTTAGCATAATGCTCTCCAGTTAAATCTGTGCTGACCCAAAAGGATAAGATTTCCTTCTTTTTTTACAGCCAAGATGTATCATTGGCAAATATGTTCTCCCATTCAGTTAGTTGTTTTTTCATTTGGATATTTTTCTTTGCTGTACAAAAACTTTTTAGTTAAATGTTAGATTTGAAATCATAAAAATCTTAAAGGAAAACAGGCAGTAAAATCTTGGACAAAATATTTCTTGTAGCAATATTTTTTCTGATATATCATCTTGGGCAAGGGAAACAAAAGAAAGAAAAAACAAATGGGACCCTATCTCTTTTTTTCCAATTGCCTTTTCCACCTTGTCAGTTCAGGGTGTCAACCTCTCCCCTACACCATTCTTTTCTAAAAAATATATTTTATTGATTTTTTACAAAGAGGAAGGGAAAGGGGTAGAGAGTTAGAAACATCGATGAGAGAGAAACATCAATCAGCTGCCTTTTGCACACCTCCTCATGGGGATGTGCCCGCAACCAAGGTACATGCCCTTGACCGGAATCGAACCTAGGACCCTTCAGTCCACAGGACGATGCTATATCCACTGAGCCAAACCAGTCAGGGCTACGCCATTCTTTTTATTGTGCAACATACTAGTACACTTCTCCTCATTATCAGATTGACTATAAAGCAGAGCTGTAAACATTCCAGAAATACGAATCAAACTTTTCAAAAATCTTCAATGATTCTACACTTTCTTTTTACTTTATTTTTATTGTTGACACTATTATAGATGTCCCTATTTTTCCCTCCTTTTCCCACCTTCATTCAGCCTTTGCCTGCCCCTTCCCTCTGGCCATCACCACTGTTGTCTGTGTCTATAGGTTATGAACATATATTCTTTAACTAATCCCTTCTCCTTCTTTCTACACTGTTCTCTAATTGTGCAAATATCCATTTAGCATTTAAGGTATTCCAAAAGGTGGTCTCAAATTACCTCTAACAGTGATTATTTCTTAACCATGAGCCATTATTGATGAAAATGTACATACTCATATATGCAAAGAGTTGCATATGATTTTATGCACAAAATTTAGAAAAGTACACATGTTCTCCACCCTCACATCCTGCTACTCTGTGACACATAGTTTAAATTCCAACCATGTTAGACCATTAACAACCTGAGGACTGGCACAGTGTTTTATGTGAAAGCCCATTCTCATGTGCCCCATGGTACTATCCCAAACATTCCCATCAAGTAACTTGGCCTCCAGGATCTCTCCCTGAGGTCTCTCAGAATGTTTTCATTCCCTTTATTTGCCCCTTGTTGCCTATTAGCTGGATAACCTGGGGAAGATGAATGTCAATTTTCAAATTTTAGTCTCTACTATTCTTCCTAAAGTAATTTTTTTTTATTCTGGTGGGAAATAATTTTTTGTTTTGTTTTGTTTTTCTGACTAAAAAACATGTACTCATCTTGATAAACACAGGCTTCAGTTATATTTACATTTAATACTTATTTGATTTATGTCAAATCAAAAGGGTGTTTCTAAGGTGTCTTTTTATTTTTATGTTCCAGGTTTCTTGAGCACAGGAGATCAGGCTGCAAAAGGAAACTATGGACTCCTTGATCTCATACAGGCTTTAAGATGGACTAGTGAAAACATTGGATTCTTTGGGGGTGACCCCTTAAGAATAACAGTTTTTGGATCTGGCGCTGGGGGTTCGTGTGTCAATCTGCTGACTTTATCCCATTATTCTGAAGGTAACCGTTGGAGCAATTCAACCAAAGGTATTATGCAGGTTGCAAATTTTGACAATTTTGGTGTCTGCATGCCACCACCATCAGTAGTATGTGATGCTCTGTATATATTTCTCTGTTCAAATTGAATGTCAGGTTGAACTCAATAACTGTTTAGAATTTTGTTTCTTCAGCGTTTATGCATGTTCAGATTGTTGTCAAGCTTTCTGTTTCCCGTGGAGCTTGGTAAGGAAGCCCTTTTAAGCGCACTTCAGAATAGTTCACATCACAGTCCCTTTTCCTTTCTCCAAAGGGTGACTTTTAGGGAATTTCAAGGATGTTCACAGTTCTATCATCTCTGTTTATTCAGTAATCAAAATAAAAGACAAGGTGTGTGTTTTTATTTAAAGATTGTGTATAATCTACTTTTAAGACAACAGACATTTAAAACCCTTTGCTAGTAAGAAAGAAGGAGTTATAAGCTAGTTTCTAGAAATTAGATTTTCACTTGTCTGAGTGGAGAATAGATGTTTGATTATTTTGCATGCATGATCCAAAATTGTCAAAGCATTGAGGGCACTAGTAGAGCTTTTGATTAAAAAAAAAAAATAGGTCTGAATTTGTGCTTTTTCCTATTTTCAACTTCAAGAGTGTTTTTCCCTCCAAAAGCTTGGCAAAGCAGCATAGAGTACTGAGGCTGCTTAAACCCATTAACCATTTTTCTTGTCTCCATTTTCTGGCCTTGACACCTTTTTTAAGTGCCTGCCCAAAGTCCTTTATGTTGTTGTGTGTCTTTTCATTGACTCCCATCTCACTGTGAGTTTAGTCATTCATTCAACTTACATCATCAACTTGTATCCTCAAGAACAGAAAGTGTTGTATTGGAGAAGTTTGCAAAAACAAATAGTTTATTTCCATTTCACACACATAAGAGATGGAAAGATAGAAAATAGACATCAACGTAAGCCATCTTATATTTTGTACTTTCTGTCATTTTATATATATAAAATATACATTGTCAAGTGTTCATAAAACATCTTAATTTGTAAGTCTGAGTTTTATGATATAAGCACCAAATATAGGATATTTGTTTTTGGTATCAAAGATACATTTATGTGGAATTTTGAAAAATCAGCAAGTAATTAAATGAGTATATGTATTTGGAGAATCATATATTACTTATTATTATTATTTTATTACATATTATTATGGACCTAACTTATAGATATCATTTCTGTAACATCTCATATGTAGTAGTAGAGTTCTGACTTGAGATTACAAAATGGCACATATGAGAACATTGCCAATTGTATAGAGATTTGGTTGGTAATGAAATGGCTTATTATAAAATAACAGAGTTGTTGTTTTCTTTAATAGAACATATTATATCTTTCTAGCTAGGGACTATAGTTAACCCATATTTTATCTAGATTAACATTAGATCATTCTATTTAGAACTCTTAGGGTCATTTGATTGCAATGTTCTTTCCTCCCAGGTTTTCTAAAACTTTTTGTAAATCTAAAGCAAACATGGGCACCCAAACCAGTTCCAGCCAGTATAAAACTAGCACTCCATATAAAAAGATGAATCAGTTAGCTCATTGGCTAGCATTGCTAATTATCAATGGATGATGTGGTAAACAGTGGTAAATGGCTTATGCAAACAGTCAACAATACAGCATTCTATCAGCCTCTTCAAGGAAATTTGTTCATACCTGGCCACACAAGTGGACTTATGTTTGATCTAGTCCAAAGCCTATCTCCACAAAGCTGCCTGATTAGGCGATGTCTGGAAATCATCAGGTAATTCTGTCTCCAGTGCAGACAGACGTTAAAGTCTATAAACTCCCCAGAGCTGTAGCAATGCTCAGGCCTATATCAACCAGAAGTCAACCACAGCTTGTGTACACACACCAAGCACTCTCACTAATGATAAACTAGACGGTTTTCCCAATACCATCCAGGTGGCATCTTTCAGATTATATTTAATGACTACGGGCCCGGTGCACAAAAATTTGTGCACTCGGGGTGGAGGGAGTCCCTCAGCCCGGCCTGTGCCCTCTCACAGTCTGGGACCCCTCAGTGGATGTCCTATGATGGCCCCAGTCTGCCAGGCGCCTTTTGTGTGTGTGTGTATGTGTGTGTGTCGCCACTGGGGACCTGCCCCCAGCCGCATCTGAGGCTCGGAGCAGTCCTCCTGTGTGTGTCTACCTGCCGGGGGCCTGCCCCTAGGCACACCGTGGAGGCTTGGAGCAGGCACCCCCTCTATGTTGATCTCTCAGACTCTTGCCCTCCCCTGCATGTTGTTCTCTTTTTTGAGC
>PVJC01033824.1:0-19151 GCA_004026665.1 Murina feae
CATCTTCCTCCTGCCCACCCCCACATCCTGCTCACCCTGCCGCTGGCAGGCACTGCACTGGCCTCCAGGGCTGCCAGCCGACATCTTGCCTGAGCTAATTTGCATACAGCCATTCTGATTGGCTGGTGGGCGTGGCTTACCCCATCCCGAAGAAATGGTTAATTTTAATATTTCGCTTTTATTAGTTAAGATGAGAGGTGTTCAGTGGCAGTTTCCTTTTTTTGTATTACCTTGCTATTGCTTTTGTGTCAGGATAATTCTGACTTCATAAAATGTCAAAAATTCTCCTTTCTTACTCTCAAAACATAAAGATGTTAACAAAGTGTTATTTTAATAGAGAGAAATTAGTGACCAGCTTTGCCACAATGCTGTTCCATTGGGTGGTAATCTAAAGCATGTGTAATAAATAAAAGCAAGTGGAACACGTAATTCATAAAATTCAGTGAGAATGTCTCAGAAAAAATGTTTAACATGATAATCTATCTATGATGTAAGTTATGAAATCACATCCAGCCAGATCACCTCTCATCCCCACCTTCCCATCATAAGGTTATGTTTATGCAAGGAGTCCATCTGGTAATTTTCCCACAAACTGATGAGAGTATGTTTAGTGTTTCCATGCCTATCCTGAGCAGTATAATAGGTATGTTCCACAGAAAGATGGATTTTCCAGAATTAGGGGAAACCTGTATTTATCTTCCTGTTTTCTTGATGGTACAATTGTAGGTTGCTTTGATGGTATTGTGATGCCAAATATAAGAATATCAGCTTAAGGAAGAGAGACCAAACTCTGAGATTAGAGCAGGGAAGACTAGTAAGGTGGATGTCAATCCTTTTAATTCAGGAACAACGTGAGAAGTCACTATAGCCCAATCCCCTGGGGAGCAGGCCTAAGCCAGCAGGTGGACATCCTCTGTGAAAGTGGACTCTACAGTTAGATGGCCCACTTTGAACTTGCCAGCTGGGTTAACTTAGGTAAGTTACTAAACCTCTCATTGGTCATTTACAAAGAACTAGTTAAAAGTTTCTTTCCAATTTTCCTCTTACCCAGGGTGTGAATGCTCTGTTTTGTTGGGCTCCAAGTCTCTGAGTTGTCTTCTGTATATTGGACTCCTGAATTTTACATTCTGGAATTATTCACTGTACACGGTTTAACTTCCTTCAATAATTCTTTGTGTGATCTGGGAGGGGTTTTGCCCAATCCGGAGCAGTCAAGTGTAAGAGGTTCATGGTAAGATGGGAAGGGCTGGAGCAGTGGTCTAGACCAAGTGGTGAACTCTCACAATCAATGGAGTAGGGCTCCCTTTGAGAACGGGATGACTCCTAAGTTCACACTTTGACACACTTCTTTACAAAACAAAGCACTTATTGCTTTTTGAAATTTCTAAAAATTGCTTTGGACAATTTCTAAAAAATTGATGAGGAGATGAACCTGGGCCATCTTATTATATAGTGAAGAAGCTCTTCAGACTAATAGGCCATTGAGTCATCAAATTGGAAAGGGTACTATTAGATAAAATTGGGAAAATTTGAGTAGGATAATAATTGCAATAAACTGAAATTCTCCCAGTGTCTCAATCCATGAATTCATAATGATAAGAAATAAGGTAACTGGAGATTCATGGGAGGCCTCTTTATGAAACTGAGGGATAAGTGGGAAAGAGCTAGGGAAGACGATGGGGAGAGGATAGGTGCACAGCCGGGGCATGGAAGAACCCAGTCTTGTGTGGCTGAAAGACAGTGGGTGGAAGGGAGAGAGGTCAAAACGAGGTAGGAAAAAGACACAGGGCCAATCATTTAGGACCATGTGGTCATGCAGGGGACTTGAACTTTTATGCTAAATGCAATAGAAACTTTTTGAAAAGTTTTATGCAAGGAAGGGATGTGATCACATTTGCAGTTTTAAAAGACCACTCTGGCTGCTGTGTGGCCAATGGATTGGAGGAGTCAAGAGCAAAATCAGAGGGACATAGAGATAGAAAGAGATTTAGAGATAGAGATGGGGATGAGATGAGAGATGAGAAATTCAAGGGAGGGACAGAGAGAGAAAGAGAGAGAGAATGTGAGATCAAGTTAGAGAGAGAGTTGGGGACCACTGCAAGGGAGAGGTGAAACTGGCCAGGTCTGAGAAGCACCTGTGGAATTCCATTCTCATTCAACATGAGAAAAGCAATCTAAGAAACACTTATTGCTCTCTTGAGTATAATCTTATATGTCCTAAGTATCTAATAAAAACAAGCCCTTTTATCTTTATTCTACTAACGGCCCAGTGCACAAAAATTTGTGCACCCAGGGGGGTCCCTTAGCGCAGCCTGTGCCCTCTCACAGTCTGGGGCCCCTCAGAGGATGTCCACCTGCTGGCTTAGGCCTGCTCCCCAGGGGATTGGGCCTAAGTTGGCAGTCAGACATCCCTCTGGCAGCCCGGGAGCCCTCAGGGGATGTCCACTTGCCAGCAGGGAGCAGGCCTAAGCTGCAGTTGGACATCCTTAGCTCTGCTGAGGAGGTGTGAGAGGCTTCCACCACCACCGCTGTGCTGGCAGCTGTCAGCCTGGCTTGTGGCTGAGTAGAGCTCCCCCTGTGGGAGTGTACTGACCACCAGGGACAGCTCCTGCATTGAGCATCTGCCCCCCTGGTGGTCAGTGTGTGTCATAGTCACCAGTCATTCCCAGTGGTTCTGCTGTTAGGGTCAATTTGCATATTACCCTTTTATTATATAGGATTATAAAAAACTGGATGTAGCGGGAGGATTTTGTTGAACAGAAGTCATCATAGAGACATGAACTGGTTGCTTCCCATTCGCATCCCATCTGGGGCTGGGGATTGAGCCTGCAACCAAGTACACGCCCTTGACGAATTAGCCACCTTTCGGTCCTTGGGCCAATGCTGTAACCACTAAGCTAAACTGGCCAAGCTCTGAGGACATCCTTTAAGGATGGTTTTGTGCTGTGAACACCATTAATAATGTTGGGATCAAATTTGTTGAGTAAGTGTATCTAGCTTTGAAATATTAATCATGGAAGATAAAGCTGACAACAAAGGCTTTTAGCTTTCTTTCTTGAATAGCTTGTAAATTGGCTAAAACCTAGTGAGAACACTTACTTTCTTGTGGGGTTAATAAGCCATCTCAGAAGCCAACTTCAAAAAGGAGATTCCAAAAATATTTTCAATATTAGTACCCTTAGATTTTAGTGGCTTTCCAGTGTGATTATTGCAAGATGTACTCATTTGGATGTGTGAATTCCGGAAAGTTTGCTTTCTATTTTATTTTGTGTTCCTACCATATTCACTCAAAGAAATAACTGGGATTAAAGGATCCTCAAATAAAATGTCATACATGGGACATCACCTCTTAATTTCATTTTATAAGTCTCCTGATCTGCCTAACTCTAATCTCCTATAAGCAAACAGGTTTTGATAGTGACGAAAAGATTTGACTTAATCATTTCAATGATTTTAAATGATCTAATTTTTTTAAAATCACAGAATGTATATTTTTATTGATAGGTGATAGTTAGTTGTTGGCTATTCAGAACGTATTTTTAAATTTACAGAAATTGTCACCTGTCTTTGGACAGTGAAAAAGTTACACTTGAGATAGTCATGTGAAGTGCTTACGATTCTTAGTCTATAAACCTGAATGTTTAAGAAATATAATTTGATGTTTCTAGTAAGCAAACTTGACTTTTGTTTCAAGTTTCCTATTTTACCGGATAGAAGTTTAATCATGATCCATTTGGGGTTTCTTTCATTGTTTCAGGGTGTTTTCAATCAACTCAGTGTTTTCCCAAATCCCAGGTTTGCTTCTAGGTTCCAGAGCTTTCCGTGGTTCATGTCCGTGTTATGACATCTGCCTTGGCAGCATTTGCTGTGTCATCTCTGATCACTGAGTCCTCACAGGTTGTATCTTCCTTGTCCTAAACATCAAGGCTGCTTGGCAGTTTCTGAGCCCCTCAGGAGACACCAGAAATGTGTGGCTGTTCCCTTGTGCATTCCGGGTCCACAGGGAATTCTCTGATGCTGTTTGGTCCCCTTTTGGCCGGATACCGTATGCAGGCATCGCTTCTCAAACACTGCCGTGCTGAGCGGGCCACAGTGCATCTTAAAGAAATGTGCTGCCTTCCTGGGGTCTTCTGAAGCAAGTTGCAGGTCCCAGGCTGTGCTGAACCCCAAACCTGCTTGGGGAGACGCATCCTCCCCCTGCTAGACCTGGCCTAGAGTCAGGCAGGGTACAGGCCCCTTCCCAAGGATTTAGGAGCATCTAAGCTCTCGTCCTCTCTCTGATTTTTCTCTCCGTTCCCAGCCCAGGTAACCTTTATGTTCTCTAAAAGAGAAAAGAAAAAAGACCTTGGATTTTATACATTACTGTTTTTCCAATTTTATGTTCACATAGCGACTTTGACTTTTGAAACTCCAAAATCAGTGATTTACTTCTTCGTCCTTCTTTCCTTCCCGGAGCCTGGGAGTCTGGAAGTGGCTTTATCAATGGGGCAGAGTCCCATGAACACACAGAATCTGTAGGAGGGAAGAGAAAGGGCTCAGTTATACAATATTCACATATGAATAGTGCGGTTGTTTACACATGGCTCCCCACAGCCTACAGACTTTTAAACCGAAGGGAGTGAGCCTTCCCTTTGAATGGAGCCATTGCTACTGTGAAAGAGCTGCGTATATTCCTTTCAGACGATCAATCTTGCGTTATATGAACTTGCTCTGAGGCTCAGTTTGTATTTTTGATGTTGTATTCCCCCCCCCCCACATATTCTTGGACGTACATGGGCTCTTTGGACTCCAGCCAGCCTTTATAAGACATCTTTCTATGTCCTCTGTTTGACAAAGAGAATCCCTGCTGTGTTAGCCAGTTGTGCATAGCCGAACGAGTCAGTTCACTGACCCTTTCATGAATCACCTTTTCATATCTGTCCCCGTGGCCATAAATATGTCACTTTAATGTTACTTCATCATTTGAATTCAGTTACAGGGAAGCATGTTGAGAATGGAGCGATGACAATATTTTAGGCTAAAAGACTCCACAGCAGTGACAATCTATAGTGGAGGCCCTAGTCCGTGAGCCTGGCCACGTTACAGAGTTGGCATCTAAGGGGATGCAGTGCAGCTAAAGTCCATCAAGCAGCAAATGTATTTTAATAAGCGCCAAATTCCTAGATTTGTGTCCATATCTGTTTTACTAATGGGAGCAGTTTAAAGCAATCATACTTCTAACAAATGGTTTTTAGTTTGCGAGGCCCTGTTTTCCAGGTGAGAGAACTTAGGTGACAGAAGTCGCTGATCTGTTGCAGCGATGTGATGCTTGTTCCGAGAGGGCTGACTAAAGGTTATATGATGTCCTGTTTTATTTGTTTGGCTTTGACCCCCATCCACTACACCCACTCCTGCTGCCTTGGATGTGCTTGTTGTTAGGACACAGGTGAGAGGAAGGGCCAGCTGCCTATCAGCTCTGGGGGGTTTCTTATTCAGCTGCCCAGAGTGGGCAGGAGAACCGGAATGTGGCCCCTTATGGATGGGGGCATTTATTTAGCTTTCTGGCAAAGTAGTGATGGCATGAGCTTCCTGAGGCAGGTATAGGGACCCGAAGGGGAGAGTGCTTCTTCAGACGCACTCCCACCCTGACACCCTGTGGGGTCCTTCCGATCAGAGCACAAGCCGCACAGACTAAAGCAATCTCTGGATGGGGCCAGTGTTTGCAAGCTGGAGCCAAAGTTCGGGCCATGTCAGGTATCTGCATGGCATTCGTGTCAGCTTCTCACAGCATTAGTTCACAGTGTGAAGAGGCCCATTGTCCCAGGGGCCCAGTCCACTTGCTCAAAAAACAATGCACTTCTAATCCTGGCATTGAAGGCCATGTACCAGGCCACTTGAGGCTTATGAACACGGCTTTCATACAGAAATGCTTGTGCTGGCCCAGGTACCCACAACAACGACATCTAGAAGATGACTTGTAACGGTTTTCTGCCCTCAGCTTTCCTCATGGTATTCTTCTGACTTCTCAAAATCTTCCCTATGCACCTTCTGCATAAAGCTTTTCACGCCTGAAATTCCCACTGAACAAATGTTATTTAAGTATCAAAGAGTCCTAAACGAGAAAAAATATCTCTGTGATTCATAAATTTTTATACCAAGAGACTCAGACCAATTGTGATAAACACATATCACGATTGTCTCACTGTTATCTCTATATCCATTCTCACCTACCAGAAATAATAAATTCGCTGGCAGACTGGACTTCTACATCTTTCTTCTTGCTCAAACAAATATATATAACTCTAGGAGTTTCTTTTTTCACTGAAATAAAATCATATTATACCCTATACATTGCAAGTGTGTATTTGGCTTAGTGATATGTCCTGGACATAAACTGGTTAGGAGCCAGTATATCTAGTGGTGAGGAGCAAGGCTTCAGGGCTTCACTGCCCAAGTTCAAATCCAAGTCCTGGAGCTAAACAGCCCTGTAACTTCGGGAAAGTAATTCAACCTCTTAGTTTTCTCATTTGTTAAATGAGGATAATGATAGTTTGAATCCCGGGGGGTTGTTGTGAAGATTAAATAAGTTAGTATGTATAAAGTGTGTAAGAAAGCACACTCAATACGTGTAGCTATACATTGCTGGTACAGGCTAGAAAAATATGTATATACACACAAACGTACCAATTTATGTAAATGAGATGACCATAGGTTTTCATTTCAGAATAGTATTTCTTTTTCTTTTTTTATTGTTCTTTTGGTTCCTCTGCTTTTTTCCTTCTTCCCGTATTTGCTTCTCCTACTCCAAACACTTGAAGTAGCATAAACATTAGCAAGGCCCTAGCCGGTTTGCCTCAGTGGCTAGAGTATCAGGCTTCGAACCAAAGGGTCCTGGGTTCGATTTCAGTCAAGGGCATGTACCTTGGTTGCATGCTTCTCCTCGGCCTGGGCCCTGGTTGGGGCTCATGCAAGAGACAACCAATCAATGTGTTTCTCTCACGTAAATGTTTCTCTTTGTCTTTCCCTCTCTTTTCTACTCTCACTAAAAACCAATGGAAAATATCCTTGGGTGAGGATTAACAAAAAAACAAAACAAACAAAAAATTAGCAAGTATAAACCCCCTTAACTCATGTAGTTTTCTATGTATTGTTCTGTAATGTCCCTGATGATTATCAAACCAAATCTCACATGTAAGCATATACCTATAATATACACATGTGCACATATATACAAACATAAATCATTTTCATTGTTTGCTCTACAACTGTGAGACTATATATTATACACATATTTTGGGAGAGGGGCATCTTACTTTTCTCACTAATTGCTTTTGGAAAGCCCTCCAGCTTAGCAGATATAAACAATAACATTGTTTTCATGGATTATTCTCTGAATTATCTGAAGAATATTGTGTTCTGTAGGTTAATACAATGCTTGTCGTTGTGTACACATTTTTGTCAGCTTGGATGCTGCAATAAACATCTGGGCTCACATATTTTTACTTACTGATGGTTATATTGCTATGGGACATATACTCAGGGGAGAGATTACTTGGTCAAAAGGTTTATATATTTTTAATCTTAATAAATGTTGCCAGATTGCTTTCCAAAGGAGCAGTGTCCATTTACATTTCCACCAGCAATGTAGAAAATACTTTTCCACATATCCCCACTGACAATATGACCACTATTTAAAATTATTACCAGTCTAATAGGTTTAAGATGGTTTATTGTTAACAGTTTCCATTTCACCATTAGTGAATTAAAAATATATATATATTTGTTGACCTTTTGCCACTGTTCATCTGTGAATTGCCTATTATATCTGTTGCTCATTTTTCTCTTAGGCTTCTGTCTGTTTCTTGTCAATTTTTAAAGCTTTCTTCAGATAATTACAGCTTTTAAACCCTTACCTGTCATTTGTAATACAAACATGTTTTTTTAAATCTATTATTTGCTTACTGCCTTTATTTATAGTATCATCTACCACAAAGTAGTTCTTTATTAGCTTCTGTCCCGGTCTTCCCTAGAACTCCTAATAAAACATTGAAATAACATTTATATATAATACTTTACCTATCTTTTGTATGTGACATGAGATAGGATTATTATTTTAATTTTTTAAGGATACATATTCAGTTTGGGGAGTAATTTTGTGAATTTTTTTCTCCCCCAAATTAAATTATACCCTGGTTAAGATTAATAAGATTAAGATTCATAAATTGCCCAGCTGGCATGGCTCAGTGGTTGACCATCGACCTATGAACCAGAAGGTCAAGGATTCTATTCCTGGTCAGAGCACATGTCTGAGTTGTGGGCTTGATCCCCAGTAGGGGGCAAGAAGGAGGCAGCCGATCAATGATTCTATCTCATCATTGATATTTCTATTTCTTGCTCCCTCTGCCTTCCCTCTGAAATCCACAAAACGATAAATAAAAATAATTAAAATTAAAAAAGATTAATAAATCGCATAGGTTCTATGCCTTTCTTATTCAACTCAGTTTATATTGTTTGTGTGTGTGTGTGTATGTGTGTGTGTGTGTGTTCCAATAAAGCTTTATTTACAAACAAAGGTGGTAGGCCTGATTTGTCCCATAGGCCATAATTTGCTGACTGTGCTATAAATTATCTAGACTTCTGAATGCATGTTTTCCATTGACATCACATATACATACCACATACATCTATATCATTTTAAAGGAAATGTTTGTGCCTCTTTTTTCTTCTTCTAAAAGTACATGTTATTAGAGTAGAGAAAGTCTATTGATTTTAGTCTGCTTTCCTGGTATCTAGCCATTCCCTAAATTCTTTTACCAATACTCATAGTTTTTCTCTAAGACTTATAGGTACACAATCATATAATCAATAAAATAGAGACAGTTTTATCTCTTCATTTTTAATATTTATACCTAATACTTAATTTTCTTATCTCATTGTTTTCACTAGACTTTCCAAGCTAGTATTGAATATAACGATACCAAGATCTCTGCTTAATTCCTGAATTTTATTGATTTCTTTTTATTTATTTTGACATTGAGAATACTTCTGACTTTTAGTTTTAGTAAATATTTCAATGGTTACCTTTTTCTATTGCACTTAAAGATTTTTATTGAGATTGGCTGGTAATATTGTCAAATGTCATTTCAACATCTATTAATGTTGTTTTCCCTCAACTTGCTGAAACACTAAATTATGATGATAAATTTTATAATTCAAACCACTCTTTGCACATCTACAATAAGCCTTATTTAGTCAGTTCAGGACTTTTTTTGGCATGTAGTTGGATTCTATTTGTTAATATTTTAGTTAGAATTTTTGCATTGACTTTCCTGAGTGAGATTGATCTATTTCAATCAATATTTGATATTTAATTTGTGGTTGCTTGATATAAAATTGGGAAATTTTCCATATGTCCTGTGGTCTGAAATAGTATATATTATATTCTTTAAAGATCTGCTAGACTTCAGCTATGAAAATATCTGATGGATCTTACTTGATGGTTCACTGGTATATAAATTGCCGAATAAAAGTTTCCTTTAGTTTCACTACTCATTTACTCATTCCACATTCCCCCCTTCCCCCCAGGCATATTTTGCTTGCTGGTACCAACTGTTGCTGGTCCCTCAGGAGACAATGGTTACTTAAGAGTTGATGGTAAACAGAGTTGGTTTGTGTTAAGGTGTTAACTCCTTTCATTTCAGTGTCCAAACTTTATACACACACACACACACACACACACAGATTTCAGAGAGGAAGGGGGAGAGAGAGAGAGAGAGAGAGAGAGAGAGAGAGAGAGGGAGACATCAATGATGAGAGAGAATCATTGATTGGCTGCCTCTTGCATGCCCCCCACGAGGGATCGAGCCCACAACCTGGTCATTTGCCCCTAACTGGAATGGAACGTGGGACCCTTCAGTCCACAGGCTGATGCACTATCCACTGAGTCAAATCTTTACTCTTTAAATTTAGATTTGTGAACATTATCTAGAAGGCTCTGTTTATAGATTCTCAGTTTTGTACTATAATAAGCTTCAGAATCCATTTCTTATTTTTTTTACCTCCATATATTTGATCCATCCCCAAAGGGACAGAGAAATTGAATCAGTTGATTGTCCTCTTGAAATAAGAAGTTTTTTCCTTTGTTTCTCAGTAAGTTTTAAATAAATTGTTTGTTACTTACAATATCTAATCAAGAGGCATGGTTATCTGACATTCACTCTCAGTTTGACCCTTTATCACTGAAAATTCTGAAAAATATTTAATTCCTAGCACTTCTGCTTTTTAAATGCCACTTTGCTTCTATATCTCTTCTCTCTCTCTCTTCTATTATAAAGTCATTTACATGAAAATGGCATCTTAAGATGGTTTATCAATATGTTATGATTATTTTCACCTGCAGTAGAGAATACTCTCACATCTTTGATTGTTGCCATGGAAACAATTATGCTATAAAAAAAAGAAATAAGATTTCAGCTAGGGTAGAAATTAGGTTCAACAGATAATGTAGAAGAAATGAAAAGGTGCCCACTATTTGTTCCTGAAGAAAAACAAGATATAAATTAGTAATTAGTCATTTTGTTTTAAGACTGTCTATGAGCCTTTTGTGTGAGTTTTGCCCAAATAATAAAGCTAGAAATAGTGTTATGCCCCGTTTTTAAATTTATCAACTGCATTGGGTCACACACAAACAATTACTCTGACCTGAATATACTCCTGTTTTAACAAGCTAACCCATAACTTAAACTATGATTCTTCCAGCAAGGTGGGGACAATTTCATGTGCTCATAAAACCTGAAAACAAAATTAATCTTGAAAGAGGAAGGGTAGCTTGATCAGCCATTTATCACAGGAGCCACTGAATTATATACTAATTTTCTTGGAGCCTCCATTTGGAATACTCTTTTCTAGTTTTCTAATAAAACCCACCCATGGTTATGTTTCTATTATCATCTAAACTAGATATAAATAATTTTCAAATAAGCATTGGATAGTGCAGAAAAGTAAGTTTATACTTTAAATTGTAAAGCATGCCCTGACTGGGGATCAACTACTGAGCCACACCAGCTAGGAGACTACAAGATTTTATCTATCTATCTATCTATCTATCTATCTATCTATCTATCTATCTATCCATCCACCTGATGTTATTGTTAATCCTCACCCGAAAATATTTTTTCATTGTTTTTTAGAGAGAGTGAAAGGAAGGGGGAGAGAAACATCGATGTGAGAGAAACACATCAGTTGGTTGCCTCCCACACAGGCCCCAACCAAGGCAGGGGATTGAGTCTGCAACCAAGATACGTGCCCTTAACCAGAGTGAAACCTGGGACCCTTCAGTTTGCAGGATGAAGCTCTGTCCACTGAGCCAAACTGGCTAGGGCCAAACTAGAAGTAAATAATTTTCAAATAAGCATTGGATATTACAGAAAAGTAAATGGATACTTTAAATTGCAAAGTATGCCCTGACTGGGGATCAACCACTGAGCAACACTGGCCAGACTACTTCAAGATATTTTAGAAATTATTTTCAGAAACCACACACAATTCTATTTAATGGACTGTTTTGGAACTTTTCTCTTTAAGTTCTCTTTCCACAAGTGCTTTTCTGTTTTTAGGCTATAAATAGTTTAGTACTTGGATTATTGCCATCACATACAATTTGCTTTCTAATAATTTTTTATTTATACTCTGGAGAGCTCATCTACTCTAAGGTTCCTGAGGTTGGAGTGTTTTGGACAGAGGAAGAATGAATGAAGGCTCTTTCTATCATTGTCTGTTGCCTCCGAGAAAAACTGATTTTGTGCAGCACGCTGCCATTAACTAGGGACTGAGCAATCCGGCCGAGTCACTTTGCACAACATACTGGCACGCCAGCCTCGGCGAGGAGCTCTGAGTTGAGTGTTTAATAAGACCATTTCCTCTGCTAAGGACTTTACAGTCGATGACAGTAATATGATGCTTCTGAGCCATATAGTATGGGGTTGAATCTCCACTCCTCACTTGCTATGACTATTATGGAATATTGGCCAAGCCAATTAACCTGGCTCTGCCTCTCGCACTTCTCTGGTAGAAAAACAGCACTCTTTTCACCTTACCGGCTTGTGGCAAGGCACGTAATCAATACTCCATAATATTTGCAATTACCTTTACTTCTTAAAATAAACCTATAAAGAAAGTACTGTTATTACTTACAGATGACAAAGCAGATGGTTAGGTTCTATAGCTTGTCCAGGTTTCTATGGAAAGACTGGAATATAAACCTAGGTTCTGTTAGACTCTGAAGATATTATACTTTCTTATTCTACCAGATGTGGCTCTGCTTCTAGGCAGAATGTGATGCTGGGAAAGACAGTTAACCCTTCTGGGCCTCCGTTTACACAACCGTCTGACTAATGGGGATCCTGGGCTTAATAGAAACGAAGGATCAACCCCCTTAGTGGAAGTGTCTGCTTATGAAGGGGGAAGTCACTGTCACTAGAAGTGAACTGGCATGACAATAGGAAGCCATTTGGCAGTTTAGATGCAGTGTGGTTATTGCTAGCTGTGAGGTCTCGGGCAAATCAGTGTTCTCGTGTCTAATTGAGATTCAGCCAGCTATCAATTTTCAGTGGCTGCCAGCACTATGTCAGGTAGGAATAATATCCACAGACATGTCAACCTCTGAAAGCTGTTGGAGGATCAAATAAAACATTTGATACGAAACTGCTGATTGCACAGGCTCCGTGCTCTGCGGACAAGAGGGGACTGTCTTCTGGGTGGACAGCTTTGCCATCCCTCCTGACTCAGAGCTGGCCAAGCTACCAGGTCTGAACAAGGCTTGGCCCTCTGATTCCAGGCTTGTCTTCTTGTGTTTTGATTTTTGATTTTAGAGAGAGAGGAAAGGAGAAGGAGAGAGAGAAACATTGATTTATGAAAGAAACATCAATCAGCTGCCCTACCACCCCCCTCCACCACACACACACACACACACACACACACACACACACACACACACGACTGGAAATCTAACCCGCAACCTGGGTATATGTCCTGACGGGGAGTCAAACTGGGGACCTTTCGGTGCCCGGGATGAAGCTCAGCCAACCGAGTGACACTGGCCAGGGCTTGTCTTTTTTCTATACTTTCACATTTGTATGTTTCACACCTTCTTTCCTCCTCTAGCATCTCATTTCTAGTGGAACTAAGAAAACGGTTAGATATTCAGCATCAGCGGTCAGTGTTCCAGGAACCAAATATTCAGAGGATTATGCCACATTCCATTTTGCTATCTTATTACATTTTTGGAGCTTAAAGTAAGTGACTCTGCCACTTCTTAGGGATTTACTTTGAGTAAGTCCTTTTTCTCACTAAATCTCAGTTTTCTTATCTGTAAACTGAAAATAATAAAAAAAAGCCCGCTTCCAAATGTTAAATATGATAGTATAATTCAATATGATAATACACATAAAGAGCTTGACAGAGTGTCTGGCTCATATTATGTGCTAACAGGGAGTTAGCTGGTGAGAAGAGCTCAGAGAATATGAAGTGAAATGAAACTTGAATGTATCATTTTGTTTATAACTTTGATCCAAGGTGATAGGAAAGACCAACTTTTTTTTTCTTTGCTTAAAATGGGATTTGGATGTTTTCTGTGGTTCATGTTGTTTCTATGTACCATTAAAATGGACGTAAGAAAATTACACATACCCCTGATTGGTTTGGCTCAGAGGATAGAGCATTAGCCTGCAGACTGAAGGGTCCCAGGTTCGATTCTGGTCAAGGGCATGTACCTTGGTTGCGGGCACATCCCCAGTAGGGGGTGTGCAAGAGGCAGCTGATTAATGTTTCTCTCTCATCAATGTTTCTAACTCTCTATTCCTCTCCCTTCCTCTCTGTAAAAAATCAATAATATATATTTAAAAAAAAAATAAAATTACACATAATTAAATTTTGATATTATTTTGCTGAAAATGTTGAGTTGTAAACAGATATCTCCACTCAAAACTGTGTGCTGAATTCTTCAGTTTACATGTGCTGTTGATGCTTTTCAGATAAATCAAGGAGTTCACAAGTCTATTCTGAGGCATGTAACTTAATCAGCAAGGGGCAACAGCCTGGTAAGCATGGTTTTGTTTACAATATCAAGTTTGAGGCTTTTCGAGAGCATACTAAGAGAATGGTCTTATTTTCTGTGGGAGTTCACAGCTTCACAAACAATATTTATGAAGACATTCATAGGAAGGACATAAAGACAAAGGAATGAATACTGAAGAAATCATTTAATTACATTGTGGGCATGACTGATCCAGAGGGTGTTTTATTGGAGGTGGTGGTTCAGGAAGCAATGGGTAGGAAAAACACTTGAGGAGGTTCCTGTAGGAGCTGTAATTTTACAAGATGGGTCAGGAATGGAGTCCAAAGAGCCTAGTAATTTTTTAACACAACAAAGAGCACATTCTTATCCAAAATATAACCACGAGAAAGGACATCAGCAGAAATAGAATAGATAGACCAAGGGAGCTAATTCGCCTATAAACAATAGCAGGAGAGTAGAAAGTACAAATGCATTATGTTTACATTAAACTTTAAAGTATCTTTATTTTATTTGTTAGTATGGAAAGTATTAGTGGCCTAGTGCATGAAATTCATGCATGGGGGGGCAGGGAGGCGGTTGTACCTCAGCCCAGACTGCACCCTCTTCAATCTGGGACCCCTTGGGGGATGTCTGACTGCCAGTTTAGGCCTGATCCCTGTGGCAGTTGGACATCCCTTTCACAATCCAGAACCGCTGGCTACTAACTGCTCACCTACCTGCCTGCCTGATTGACCCTAACCACTCTGCCTGCTGGCCTGCTTATCCCCAAATGCCCCTCTCCCCCGCAGCCTGATCACCCCCAACTATCTTCCCCTCCTGGCCTGATCACCCCTTCCCGCCTCTGGAAGGTCTTCTGGTCTAATTAGCATATTATCCTTTTATTAGTATAGATTACATGTGTTCCTTCCCCTCTGCCCCATTACTCCTTCTAGCCTCTCCCCACCCCTCCCCTTGCCCCAGTCCTTCACCACATTATTGTCTGTCTGTCAATGGCACTGTTGACAATTGCTCAAGATACTAAACTTAGAGTCACCTTTTACTTTTTTTCTTTTATCAAATCCTCTTGGGTTGGTTTTACTCTGTTCTCTCATGGACTCATGACTGGTCCCCCCATTTCCTATTTGGACTCATCTTCAGAAAAATTACTTCCCAAAACAAATATCCATTTTTCACCTAATTTACTTTTTCTAAATTTATAATGACTCCACTTAACCAATGGACAAAATACAAACTTCTCCTTCCACTCCAGGCTTTCTCCTTGAACCTAATCTAATCTCTTCCTATATAATCCATGTTTACTAAGCACCCAGCATATATCCCATACTCTCCTAGGTACCCACGAACATATGGTAAACCAGTATTCTCTCTCATGGGCTAACATAACCAGCATTTAAATGTCCATTTTAATGGTGGATGGTGACAACCACAGGAATTTTCCAAATCCCACAATCAGTATTTGTCATAGCCACTGGTTAAAGTGGCTGTTGCAAGCAAACACACAAAAATGAAACAAAGCAAACGTCGGTGAGGATGTGGAGAAATTGGAATCCTTGTGCGCTATTGGTGAGAATGTAAAATGTCGCAGCTGATGTGAAAAACAGCATGGAAGTTCCTCAAAAAATTAAACTTGGAATTACCGCATGACTCAGCTATTCCCCTTGTGGGCATAAACCCCCCAAATTGAAAGAAAGGCCTTGAACAGGTATTTGCATATCCTTTTCACAGCAGCATTCTTCACAATAGCCAAAGGGAAAGCAACCAAGTGTCACTGATGGATGAATGATAACAAAACATGGTGTACACATCCAATGGCGTATTACTCAGCCTTAAGAAGGGAAGGAATTCTGACACATACTATATATAGGGAGGATGAACCCTGAAAACAATATGCTAAGTCACATAACCAGTCACCAAGGACAAACGCTGACTCTAGTTATATGAGGTCTAAGAGTACTCAAGTTCAGAGACATAAAGTGAAATGGTGGCTTCCAGGGGCCAGTAAGAGAGGAGAATGGGGAGTTAGTGTTTAACAGGAACAGAGTTTCAGTTTGGGAAGATGAAAAAATTTTGGAGATAAATGATGGTGGTGATGGTTGCACAACTATTGAAATGTAATTAGTTGATGCCACAGAATTGTACACTTAAAATGGTGAATTTTATATTATGTATATTTTACCACAATAAAAAATAAAATAAAAATTGAGTAGTAAATAGCAAGTTAGATACTCCCCAAAACTGAGTTAGCAAGATAGGTGATAAACTTAAGGAATCCATAAATGAGGCAAAAATATTAATATAATGAAAAAAATTACAGAAAAGATAGATATAGAATAAGAATTCTCAAAACATGCAGATAATAAGAGGATAAGACAGAGATGATTGATAGCAGAAGAAAATTTTGCTGAGTTGGAAAAGAACACAAGTTTGCAAAATGTGTAGGATCTTTAGTACAACAAATTAATGAATAGAGAAAACACATGGTGTAATTTTTCCCAAAGTACATTAAAAAAATACTAGTTCTATATGATAATCTGAGTAGGGAGAAAGGGTGACTACATATTAATACATTTTATAAATAATATAAATATTACTCTTTATGATTTGTGAAATTCATTAGCTCTAGGAATTCCTACAGTGCTAAAGATTATTAATTCCCTGATTTATTTGACCAAAACACCTGTTACTGCCCTAAAGCATACTGTGGAAAGAATGGTATAGTTAAAAGGAGATGATATGTTTTAGTTGGCAGACCTAGGTTTGAATGCCACTTTTCTGAGTCTCAATTTTCTAAATTATAAAGTGAGAATAGTAATATTTATTTTATAAGGTTGAATACTAGAAGTTATGATTGCTTGGCAGAGTGATCAGTTAGTTGATTAAATTAATTGATTAATCCATAGTATCATGTAGAGTAGGGCTATAAAAGGACACAATTTGATGGGGAGATATGAAAATTGAGCCCTAATTGGAGATCGTGGTTGGCCGTAGTTGTGTTCTATAACTAGGTATACAGGAGTTAACTAGTGTGTGTGTGCACTGTGTGTTGATGGTGAGTTGGCAAGGATTTATTAACAGATGAACAGAGCTAAACACAAATTGAGGATTAGCTAAATTATAATGCAGTAACTACTACCAATAAGATAAACCTTTGTGGTCTCATGTAAAACTCAGTAATGGCCTGATGGAGTAATTTGTCTGGGTCTTTGTACCATTATGTCCCTGTAGAAGCTGTTGGAGGGATTTAATCTCTTTTCTGAAAGTGACAATTTTCCTTTGCAAACTAAAATTCAAAGAGAACTGTAATCTTGCTTGTTGCTGTTCATCAAAGGATGACCTTGTGAGTAATACATAAGAAAATAATTTTTAAGGATTCTAAATATCTTGGGTTTTTCCTAAATGCATATGAAATGACTCAAAATATACATAACAATCTTGGTTTAATTTAGATGGCATCTGAAATTCTGCCCTTGAATTATTATCTGAAAGTCCTTTCCTATAATCTATATGTAGTTTGGCCTTGAATACTTTTTTTAAAAAAAAATTAAAAATGCTCTTGAATCCTATTAACCAATGTCACCCCTATAAATGTAATTTTTAAAAAGGCTCTTGAGTAGTTATCCAAAGTGGTCTGTGTGTTCCCAGTAGGTTTGCCTGGGCTCTCACCTATAAATAAAAATTTCCATTCTGTGGTTCCTAGTTTTGCCACATTAACAAATGCATGACTTCTACAATTGTTGATGTGTTCCATGAATATGTCCCTTGATGCTAATAACAGTACAGTTGATTTGTAGTAATTACCTTGTTGAAGGACTCACCATTGGCAAAACACAAACATCCATTATATTGTAAAAAGAGCTCCAAAATGTAACACCTAGAATTTTACAGCTTTCTGTGTGATGAATTACACATATCACTAATTCAAGAAGTCATGGAAAATTCTAGTATAGCAAGAACTGGTTACAAAACAGGAAAGACTAACAAACATTTACATTATAATCAGACTTGTGCATTCGAGGTCATACCCAGAAAAATAGAGCCCAATGGAATTGTCCCCTGAGGTGAATAGAAATCTCTATTAACTAATGGATTTGATTTGGAAAATATGATTTGAGAAATATAACAGCAATATATTTTATAGAGATGACCTTTGCGGGGGGAGAGAGAGCATTGTTGAAGAAAAATTCTTAAAGGATTGAGTGTGTGTGTGTGTGTGTATATATATATATATAAATTTAATATTTTCCAGGTGTTTTATATATGGTTGGAAACTATATTGGACTAAGGTCAAATCTGATCTTAGTATATAAAAATATGGAATGTAGGGAGACTGTGTTTTCTGATATAGAATACTCATTCTGATGTTTGTACTTTCAACTTTGAAAGATCACAGGCAAATAACTACATATAGCAATGTCAGAAGAAGCCGAGTTTAGAATAAACAGATACAGGTTATGTTGAATTAGTACCACATTCATAGGCTCAGATCAATTTTCTTAGCCTTTTAAAATCCTGTGCTCTTTTATATAAACAAAATATTATGTCCTTTTATATTACAGAAAAATTCAAATTATATAAATAACATGACAAAATTAAGGCAACAGTAAAGTAAAATATATATCAAAATATATATTTCTAGACTTTACCATGTGATATAAATTTGAGCCTTAACTTTGCTTGCTTGTCAATATGCTTTTTTATCCAAGGAGGTATTGAAGTTTGAGCAGAGTGTGGGTCAATTTCAATGTCAAGCTTGTAGCAAAAGAGAAACTGATATCTATATAGTGATTTTCTAGCAATTATTTAAGATGATCGAGTCAAACTTCATTTCCAAATGTCTTAGCTAGAGCCCGGAAAGATTGAAAATGGCTAAGAATATGGTTCCTTATAAGTTTCAAATGTGGAAATTTCAGCATCTTGATAGAAATATGGTGCTTGAGTTCAACTTGCAGGAAAATTAAATATAATTTCATGTTCCCCATGAAAAGATTTTCCTCAGAATATAGACAGATATATTGGCATCAATTCCCATAGTAATAGTTGGTTTGGACAATATTAATGAAAACAATTCCTTATTGATCACTTACCATGTGACCGTTGT
>PVJC01033825.1:0-19155 GCA_004026665.1 Murina feae
CCCCCAACTATCCTCCCCTTCAGGCCTGGGTCCCTCACAACTGCCCTCCCCCCCAGGCTGGGTCCCTGGCACCTCCTTCCCAAGCAGGAGCAGCACCAGCCAAGTGGCGGGGGGGGGGCTTTCCACCCCGTAGGCCAAGTCCCTGCGCGCACCTCCTTCCCCAGTGGCTCTGATCCCCAGCGGCTCTGAGCCAAAGCAGAACTCAGAGCCACTGGGGTGCGGGGCCTTTCCGCCCCACAGGCCAAGTCTCCCGCACCTCCTTCCCCAGCGGCTCTGAGCTCAGCGGCTCTGAGCTGAAGCGGAGCTCAGAGCCGCTGGGGTGTGGGGCCTTTCTGCCCCACAGGCCAAGTCCCCCGCGCCTCCTTCCCAGCAGCTCTTAGCCAAAGCAGAGCTCAGAGCCGCTGGGGTGTGGGACCTTTCCGCCCCACAGGCCAAGTCCCCAGCACCTCCTTCCCCAGCAGCTCTTAGCCAAAGCGGAGCTCAGAGCCGCTGGGGTGCGGGGCCTTTCCACCCCAAGGGCCAAGTCTCCCGCGCCTCCTTCCCCAGCGGCTCTGAGCTTAGCAGCTCTGAGCCGAAGCGGAGCTCAGAGCCGCTGGGGTGCGGGGCCTTTCCACCCCGCAGGCCAAGTCCCCACAGGCCTCCTTCCCCAGCGGCTCTTAGCCAAAGCGGAGCTCAGAGCCGCTGGGGTGTGGGGCCTTTCCGCCCCACAGGCCAAGTCCCCAGCGCCTCCTTCCCCAGTGGCTGCAGCTGAAGCGGAGCTCACAGCACTGGGGTGTGGGGCCTTTCCACCCCATAGGCCAGGACCCTGCACACCTCGGACCCTGCAAGGCATCAGCCACCACCCACCCAGCCCACTCTGCTACCCGCTGGTTCCCATGACTCATCCACTGCTCTCTCCATGGCTCCTGGCCACCATCTTGCCTGGGCTAATTTGCATACAGCTGCTCTGATTGGCTGGTGGGCGTGGCTTACCCCCTTCCCGGAGAAACGGTTAATTTCAACATTACCTTTTATTAGTTAGTTCTAGAGGCTGGGTGCTTGAAATTCGTGCAAGGGAGAGGAGATGTCCCTCAACCTGGCCTGCACCCTTTGTAATCCAGGACCCCTCGGGATCCTGTGTGATCGGGCCTAAATCAGCAGTCGGACATTCCTCTCGCAATCCGGGACCGCTTGGCTCCTAACCACTCGCCTGCCTGCTGGCTTGATCCTCCTAACTGCTCTCTCCTGCCGGCCTGATCCCCCTAACTGCCCTTACTTGTATGAATTCTCTGTAAATGTTGGCGGCCTGATTCCCCTTAACTGCTGTCTCCTACTGGGCTGATCCCCCTAACTGTCTTCATCTGCTGGCCTAATCACCCCTAATTGCTCTCCCCTGCTGACCTGATCACCCCTAACTGCTTCTGCCTTGACCCTGCCACCATGGCTTTGTCTGGAAGGACATCGGGTCTAATTAGTATATTATCCTTTTATTAGTATACAGGCCATGTGCACATCTGCTCTGAAGGGGGTCCTGGATCAGGGAGGGGGTCCCCTTGGGGGGGTAGGGCTGGCCTGGACAAGGGGCTGAGGGCCGTTTGCAAGCTGGCTACGTGCCTGGCTTTGTCCGGAAGGACATCTGGAAGGTCGCTGATCTAATTAGCATATTACTCTTTTATTAGTGTAGATATGAGTGAGATCATATGCAATTTATCTTTCACCAACTGGCTTATTTCACTTAGCATAATGCTCTCCAGTTCCATCCATGCTGTTGCAAATGGTAATAGTTCCTTCATTTTTATAGTGGCGTAGTATTCCATTGTGTAGATGTACCACAGTTTTGTAATCCACTCATCTGCTAGTGGGCACTTAGGCTGTTTCCAAGTCTTAGCTATTGTAAATTGTGCTGCTATGAATATAGGGGTGCATATATCCTTTCTGATTGGTGTTTCTGTTTTCTTGGGATATATTCCTAGAAGTGGTATTACTGGGTCAAATGGGAGTTCCATTTTTAAATTTCTGAAGAAACTCCATACTGTCTTCCACAGTGGCTCCACCAGTCTGCGTTCCCACCAGCAGTGCACGAGGGTTCCTTTTTCTGCACATCCTCTCCAGCACTTGTCATTTGTTGATTTGTTGATGATAGCCGTTCTGACAGGTGTGAGATAGTATCTCATTGTTGTTTTGATTTGCATCTCTCAGATGATTAGTGACTTTGAGCATGTTTTCATATGTCTCTTGGCCTTCTGTATGTCCTTTTTTAAAAGGTGTCTATTTAGGTCCTTGGCCCATTTTTTGATTGGATCGTTTTTCTTCCTTTTGTTAAGTTGTATGAATTCTCTGTAAATTTTGGAGATTAAACCCTTATCTGAAATATCATTGGCAAATATGTTCTCCTATGCAGTGGGCTTTCTTAATGTTTTGTTGATTGTTTCTTTTGCTGTGCAGAAGCTTTTTATTTTGATGTAGCCCCATTTGTTTATTTCCTCCTTAGTCTCCATTGCCCTAGGAGCTGTGTTGGTTAAAGATACTGCTACGACATCTGTCTACTATTTGGTTCCCTATGGAATCTTGGAGGATTTTTATGGTTTCCCAAAAAGACTTACATTTAACTCTTTTAGCCATTTTTAGTTTATTTTTGTGTATAGTGTAAATTGGGGATCTAGTTTCACTTTTTGCATATATCTGACCAAATTTCCCAGAACCATTTATTGAAGAGACTGTCTTGACTCCATTGTATGCTCTTGCCTCCTTTGTCAAATATTAATTGAGCATAATGGCATGGGTCAATTTCTGGGTTCTCTGTTCTATTCCATTGGTCTGTATGTCTGTTCTTGTGTGAATACCAGGCAGTTTTGAGAACTGTGGCTTGGTAATATAGCTTAATATCTGGTATTGTGATCCCTCCAACTTTTTTATACTCTCTCAGGATTGCTTTTGGGGTCTTATTTTACTCCAGATGAATTTTTAGAGAATTTGTTCTAGATCTCTGAAATATGCCATTGGCATTTTAATGGGATTGCATTGAATCTCTGCCTTGCTTTGGATAGTATGGACATTGTAATGAAGTCGATTTTACCAATCCATGAACATGGTATGTTCTTCCACTTGTTTATGTCTTCCTCTGTCTCTTTTTTCAATGTCCTGTAGTTTTCCAAGTACAGGTCTTTTACCTCCTTATTTAAGTTTATTCCTAGGAACCTTAATTATTTTTGGTGTGATGGTAAATGGGATTGTTTTTTAAATCTCTTTCTATCAGTTCATTAGTGGTGTATTAAAAGGCCATAGATTTCTGGCTGTTAATTTTGTATCCTGCTACCTTGCCAAATTCATTTATTAGGTCTAGTAGTTTTTTGATGGAGTGTTTCAAGTTTTGTTTACCGTATTATGTTCTGTGAATAAGGACAGTTTTACTTCTTCTTTTCCAATTTGGATGCCTGTTATTTTTTCTTGTCTGATCGCTATGGCTAGCACTTCCAGTACTATATCAAACAGTGGTGAAAGTGAGCATCCCTGTCTTATTCCCATTCCTAGGAGAAATGAGTTAGGTTTTCCTCATTGAGTATGATGTTGGCTGTAGGTTTGTCATATAAGGCTTTTATTATGTTGAGATATGATCCTTCTATTCCTACCTGGCTGAGAAAGGGAGCTGGATTTTGTCAAAAGCTTTTTCTGTATCAATAGATAGGATTATATCATTTTTATCTCTCAGTTTGTTTATGTAGTGTATTACATTTATTGATTTGCAGATATTGTACCATCCGTGCATCCCCAGAATAAATTCCACTTGGTCATGGTGTATGATCTTTCTAATGTAATGCTGGATCCGACTTGCTAGAATTTTGTTGAGGATTTTAGCACTTACGTTCATCAAGGATATTAGCATGTAGATCTCTTTTTTTGTGGTGTCTTTATCTGGTTTTGGAATTAGGGTAATGCTGACTTCATAGAAAGAACTTGGAAGGCTGTGTTCCTCTTGAATTTATGAATAGTCTGAGGAGGATAGGTTTTAGTTGTTTTTGTTTAGTTTCTAATATATTTTATTGATTTTTTACAGAGAAGAAGGGAGAGGGATAGAGTTAGAAACATCGATGAGAGAGAAACATCAATCAGCTGCCTCCTGCACATCCCCCATTGGCCCCCACCACCCTGTTTGTAACCTGCAACCAAGGTGCATGCCCTTGGCTGGATTTGAACCTGGGACCCTTCAGTCCACAGGCCAACGCTCTATCCACTGAGCCAAACCAGTTAGGGCTTTAGTTCTTCTTTTAATGCTTGGTAAAAAAACTCCCCTATAAAGCCTGTGGACCAGGGCTTTTGTTTCCTAGAGGATTTATGATTACTCCTTCAATTTCTTGGGTAGTTATCACCTGTTCAGGATTTTTGATCCTGACCAAGTTTTGGGAGCTTGTATTTTTCTAAAAATACGTCCATTTTGTCTATTTTGTCCATTTTGTTGGAATGAGCATTGTTCATAGTATTTTTTCATAATCCTTTTTCTGTGGGATTGGTTTTACTTCACATCTTTCTGATTTTGTTTATTTGGGTCTTCTCTCTTTGCTTCTTGGTGAGCCTGGCTAGAGGTTCATCAATCTTGTTTATCTTTTCAAAGAACCAGCTCTTAGCTTTTGTTTTTTGATTTTTTTTTTCTTAGTCTCTATGTTGCTTATTTCTGCTCTGATCTTTGTTTCCTTCCTTTCCTTCTGCTTACACTGTACTTTTCCTATTGCTCTCTTTTGAACTCTTTGAGTTGTAGGATTAGATAATTTATTACCATTTTTTTTTCTTGTTTTTGAGGTAGGCCTGTAGAGATATGAATTTCCCCCTCTAGTCTGTCACGGGAAAACACAACACACAGGGCACCAAACACAAATGTACGCATGATACCAGTAAACACAAATAAAGTTAACCACCACAGAAAAAACAAGAGAATTAGGGGAGAGAAAACAGTGCAAAAATGATAATGAGAAAAGGAAAAATGTAAGAGAGAAAAGAAATAGAAGAAAAAAGAAGGGGGAAATATATATGTATATGGGGAGAAAACTCCAAAAAACCAACAACTAATCCAAAAAATGCAAACAACAAACACTCAGAGTAGAATGCAAAAAACAAACACCCAAATAACAAATACCTAGATGAATCTGAGGAGGCAGAGCTTATTTCCAGAAGATAAGGTCAAGTAATTGAATGAATGGGGAAATGGCCACGATTCAGTATAGAGAAGGTAGAAACAGAATGAGTGTATAGAAGGAAAATAATAAAATATTTTTTAAGAAAAAAAAATATATATTAAAATGTATATATATTTTTAAAATCTTCACTAATAAAAGAGAAACATGCAAATTGGGGTCACTCCGCTGCACCCTAGGCCACGCCCACCAGCCAATCAGAGCAACTACATGCAAATTAACCCAACCAAGATGGCAGCTGGCAGCCGCGGAGCTGGAGAAAGCAGGAGGTTTGGTTGCCCCGGTGATGAAGGAAGCCAAGCTTCCTGCCTGCCCTGGCCTGCTGTGGCCTCCGCTCAAGGCAACAGAGTTTCAATTATAGAAGAAAAATAAATCTAAGATACCTGCTTTCAGCCATCCTCACTGGGAGCTTGGGTCGCTGGGGGCCGTGGCCAGCCTGCAAGCAGCCATCAGCCACTCACCCAGGCTGGCCACACCCTCATGGGGTGAGACTCCCCGCTGGGGGGCTTGGCTAGCCTGAAAACAGCCATCAGCCCCTCACCCATACTGGCCAGGCACCCAGCAGGACCCCCCTACCCTGAGGGGCTGTGGCCAGCCTGAAAACGGCCCTCAGCCCCTTACCCAGGCTGGCCAGGCTCCCCAGTGGGATCCCCCACCCTGAAGGGACTGTGGCCAGCCTACAGACAGCCATCAGCCCCTAACCCAGGCTAGCCAGGCACCCCAGCAGGAACCCCATCCTGATCCGGGACACTCTTCAGGGCAAACCAGCCGGCCCCCATCCGTGCACCAGGCCTCTATTCTATATAATAAAAGGGTAATATGCAAATTGACCCTAATAGCACAACGACTGGAAATGACTGGTCACTATGACACATGCTGACCACCAAGGGGCAGACGCTCAGTGCAGGAGCTGCCCCCTGGTGGTCCGTGCACTCCCACAAGGGAAGCTGTGCTCAGCCACAAGCCTGGCTTATGGCTGCCAGTACAGCGGTGGTAGTGGGAGCCTCTCCTGCCTCCTCAGCAGCACTAAGAATGTCCGCCTGCAGCTTAGGCCTGCTCCCTGCTTGCAAGTGGACACCCACCAAGGGCTCCTGGGCTGCCAGAGGGATGTCTGACTGCCAGCTTAGGCCCAATATCCTGGGGAACAGGCTTAAGCCAGCAGGTAGATATTCCCTTAGGGTCGCAGACTGTGAGAGGGCACAGGCTGGGCTGAGGGGACCCTCCCCCCACCCCCCCCACCCCGAGTGCACAAATTTTTGTACACTGGGCCTCTAGTATGTATATAAAAGGAAAATTTCCCTGTATTCTATCTACCTACGAATTCACCTATTTTTGGAAAAGGAGAATAGAGAGTAGATAGGCCCGAGTTGGTGACTGAAACTAATTAAGATATTAGTAGAAGAGAACAAGCGAGGAGAGGAAAAAAAGAAGCAAAAAAAGAAAAAGAAAAAACAAACTAAGCAGTCAAACAAACCAACAAAAATAAGACAGAAAATAAGAAAAAGAAAAAAAAAGAAAAAAATTTGGCTAGTAAAGAAAGAGAAAAGTGTACATGTACTTGGAGCAGGGGAGAGGAAATTAGAAATATTAGTAAGATCAATTTTTAATATGGAGTCAAAGAAAGGATAGAGAAAAACTAAAGTAGGAACAGGGTAAGAGAAACAGGACAAAAAGGGAAAACTGAGGAAGAGAGTCTAGGCATAAAAGAAAAATTGAGATAGAGTAAAATAATGCTAAAAGAAAAATGAAAAGAATGTAGAACACTGCCTTAGCTGGTTTGGCTCGTGTCAGCCTACGGACTGAATGCTCCCAGGTTTGATTCCAGTCAGGGGCACATGCCCAGGTTGCAGGCTCGATCCCCGGTGGGGGGACATGCAGGAGGCAGCCAATGATTCTCTTTCATCGTTGATGTTTCTCTTTCTCTCTCCCTCTCTTTTCCTCTCTGAAATCAATAAAAAAAATATATTTTTTAAAAAAGAATGTAAAACACTAATCCAAATATAAAATAAAGATAAAATAAAACTTTAAAAAAGGTAAAATAATAGTAATGATAAAATAAGAATATAACAATACAAAAAGTAAAGCAAAGTGAGAAAAAATTTAAGAATTGTAGTTTTTTAAGTAAAAGATTAAAAATAAAGTGAAGTAATGAAGTTCGTTCACTTCAACAAGTGAACCCTGCGGGCTGTTTTAAGACCCCTCTCTACTGTTCTGCCTAGCACGTCTTTTTCCTGTCATTCAATCAGCACAGTGTTGAAGTTCCCTGCAGTCCACCGCTCCTCTGTGTCATAAGCCACAACCTTGTTTTCAGGCAGGCAGGATCTCTCTGCTCGCTTTGTTTCTCTGCCTGCCTTCAGTTTTATTTACACAAGAGTCGATTTCTGACACATCCCCTGGGTGGCGGTGTTTCTGGATTAGTTTCCAGGACCAAATGGCTCCTTGACTTAGTGGATAGACTCTTCTTTCCCTGCTGCAATTAATACTGGGTTGGAAGGGCAGACTGATCCAGAGCTGCTTTCCTGCTTATCTCTCCTTATTCTGATCCCCAGTTTACTCAAAAATAACTTTCCCCTGCAGTTTCGGTGTTTTTAATTGAAAGATCCTATGTACTGGGCTTAGCAAGCAAGGAAGTTAAAAAGACAAAGCAACTGCACCGCCTTGCGTTTTTCTTCCCCCCGGCACTGTGCAGCTGGTATAGAACTTCAGGCTGCCTTTCTGGGCACAGTCTCCCATGGCTGTGGGCTTAGATCTAGAGTTCCCCTCTGTCAGCAGCCCTGTGGGCCCCTTTCCACATTTGAGGACTACACTGACCCTAAGGGCCGCGGATTTGTTGGGGTATAGTCTCCCTCTGAGACTCTAGCCTTTTTTTTTAAATATATATTTTATTGATTTTTTACAGAGAGGAAGGGAGGGAGATAGGAAGTTAGAAACATGGATGAGAGAGAAACATCGATCAGTTGCCTCCTGCACACCTCCTACAGGGGGTGTGTCCGCACCAGCGTACATGCCCTTGACTGGAATCGAATCTGGTACCTTTCAGTCTGCAGACCAATGCTCTATCCACTGAGCCAAACCGGTTAGGGCTGAGACTCTAGTCTTTGCTGTGCATATTTCACGCTTTAGCCTGGATCCCACATCTCACCTCTCTCCAGGCGATCTCTGACCTTTTCATCTATGGATTGCCTCACCAGCTGTGTTTAATTCACCAATACTGGGTGGATGTTATTTGATTCAGCTGTTCCTTCTATGAGCTCTGTGAGAAAGGTCCAGGACCTGACCAAGTATTCGGCCGCCACCTTGTCTCCTCTGAACAAGCTTTTTAGGTGCTTGTGGCCAGGGAGGCCAGAGTCTCGGTGTTTGTTACTTCACAGCTGAGGCAGCTGGTCCCTGGGCGTTGTGGGTGTAGATCTCGGGAGGTATCTGAGGTCTCCCTGGTTGAAGGTAAGGCTGGGCTTCCAATCACAGCCGCTCTGCCCTTCAAGATGGCGCTGTCTGTGCAGCAGAGCCGGCTGCTCCGGGAGAGATTTCAGTAGTAGTAGATGCTGCCCGGCCAGGGGATCTTGATCTGCCAGTCCCCAACAGTTATGTGGAATATAACTGTCCCTCACTCACAAGTACAGACACTCCCTGCACATCCACACACTCTCCTTTCTCTCTCTCACTCACAATATCTTGCAGCCTGCCATCCAGTTAGCTGCCATCTAGGATCTCAGCTTTTGTCTTTTAGTACCAAATAAATTTATAATATTCTCATTTAGAACTGAATCTTTTTGTTATGATTAGCTATTCAGATATTTAATTTAGGTATAAAGAAATGGGTTTTCTTTGTCATATCAATATCATCAATAAAACTTTACTGGTAGTACCAGTTGATAGGAATAAAAATAGGTAAAAGTAAAAAGAGGTAAAACGTGTCTTCAGAGCTTTAAATATATACCCTTTGAATATATAAACCTAGTTTTGCAGTTAAATAATTTGTAAAGGGTATTTTAAACTTTTCTCAGTTTCAGAAATGTTTTCATTTGCTTTTGTCCACTAATTCATTATAAATATTTAATAATCCTATATAATATAACCCTAATATGCAAATCAACCAAACGGCAGAACAACCGGTCGCTATGATACACACTGACTACCAGTGAGCAGACACTCAACACAGGAGCTGCCCTCAACCCTCAGGCCCCGACCTGTGGTGGTGCCGGAGAGTAGGGCCAGCGAGTGGGTGGCACTAGGCCAGCCAGAGCAGGTGCCAGTGGGGATCCCCCCGCCAGTCACCCAGCAGATGGGCCCTGATCACCAGACAGGCCTAGGAACCCTACCCGTGCATGAATTTTGTGCCCCAGGCCTCTAGTTAAATTTAAGCTATATAACAATAATTGAATTTTATCAACACCCTCGGAGATTATTAATTAGTCAAAGCATACTTCTTGTATCCTTTTGTGACATATTTTTATTTTCTCTTTATATACATTAGAACTAGGAAGAAAATCTTAAGTATTCCAAGTGCCAGTCATTTCCTATTTATCATGCAAAGTGTTTGATAGATTTGTTCATAGAGGAGAATGATACACTCTTGAAGGGAAAACATGCCTAACATCTTTGAGTTTCCTAGGAATAAGTCAAGTTGGAATAAACTGCTGAAAGAATTTATTAATTTCCTTGGCTGAGAGTGATCAGTTTTGTTGTAAGGAGTGGGCATAAGTGCAGCTGATAGGTCAAATGTTATTAATTACTTTATTTAAACTTCTTTTTGAAAGTACAAATGGTAAGGTTTGATATACAAATAAAAGCTTTAGATGCCTTATATAATAAAAGGCTAATTTGCAAATTGTTTCCTTGACCGGGAGTTTGATCAAGGGGCAGGGCCAGCCAGCCAACCTCCCAAGTCCCTTCCCCCTGGCTGGTGCGGCCCCAATCGGCCCCTATTGGGTGGGCCAGCTGGACCCCACCTGTGCATGAATTTGTGCACCAGGCCTCTAGTATTATATATGACAGTGAGACCTCATTCTAAAATGTTTGTCCACACTTTGACCAGTGTGGCGCAGTTGGTTGGGTGTTGTCTGGAGCACTGAAAGGTTACTGATTTGATTCTCAGTCAGGGCACATCCCCGAGTTGTGGGCTTGATCCTCGGTAGGGGGTATGCAAGAGGCAGCCAATTGATGTTTCTCTCTCCTGCTCCCTCTCTCTGTTAAAATCAATTAAAAATCTTAATTAAAGTCTGTCCACAATTCTGAATTGTGACATTGTGTATTCAGTTTTTCAATAAAGTTGACTTTATTTTTTTAATATATCAGTTTTATTTTCTCACTATATTATGTAATAGCTCATCTAATCTAATAAAAGAGTAATATGCAAATTAACCCTCACTCCTTTACACCTAAGCCACGCCCACCAGCCAATCAGAGCAGCAGTATGCAAATATACCCAGCCAAGATGGCAGCCAGCAGCCACAGAGCTAGAGCAAACAGGAGGCTTCAGTTGCACCAGCGATGGAGGAAACTGCCTGCCTAGGCCGGCTGTGGCCTCTGCTCAAGGCAAAAAAGTTTCAATTATAGAAGCCACAGAGCTGAAGCAAACAGGAGGCTTCGTTGCCTGCCTAGGCAGGCTGTGGCCTCCACTCAAGGCAACAAAGTTTCAATTATAGAAGATAAATAAACCCCAGCAACCTGCTTCCAGCCAGCCTTGCTAGGACCTTGGGTCAATGGGAGCTGTGGCCAGCCAGCAAACAGCCCTCAGCCCCTCACCCAGGCTGGCCAGGCACCCCAGTAGGGACCTGATCCCTGAAGGGGCTGTGGGCAGCCTGCGAACAGCCATCAGCCCCTCACCCAGGCTGGCCAGGCACCCTAGTAGGGACCCGAACCCTAAAGGAACTGTGGGCAACCTGAAAATGGCCCTCAGCCCCTCACCCAGACTGGCCACACCCCCATGGGGTGAGGGTCCCCACTGGGGGAGCTTAGCCAGCCTGCAAACAGCCATCAGCCCCTCACTAAGTCTGTCCAGGCATGCCAGCAGGTGGACATCCCATGAGGGATCTCAGTCTATGAGAGAGCACCGGCCGGGCCAAGGGACCCCCCTCCCCCTCCCACCCCTGCCAAGTGCACAGATTTTTGTGCACTGGGCCCCTAGTTGAAAGATAATAACTGTCCTGGCTGGGTTGCTCAGTTGGTTAGAGTGTTGACCTGATATACCAAGATGGCAAATTTATTCCCTGGTCAGATGAATGCATAAATAAAAGTGGAACAACAAATTGATATTTTTCTCTCTCCCTCATTCTCTCCCTCCCTTCCTCTCTAAAGAATATAAATAATAAATTAAATAAATAAATAAATAAATAAATAAATAAATGATACGAACTGTGTTTTTTGGACTAGTGTCCTACTATTGCATATTCAGCCCAACAAATGAATTCTTTAAACGTTACAATAATAGAATATAAACTTAATTTTTTGTAATAATATCAACAAGAGAATATACAAAGACAAATACTCTGAAGCTTTGCTTGTATTAGTGTTTGGATGTGGAAGTTAAATATTGGATGTCACTTTATAGGTAACCTCTCCTTCAGCAAAGGTATATACATTGGCAAATAGATGAGAAATAAAAGTATGATTTGTATTTTCATATTGAAATTTATGATAGTGTTTTTGGTTTGTAATTAATATAAAGACTGAATTGATAACTTTGAAAAATGATATTGAATCACTATGTTATTTTCGATTTTATAGAAAAAGTCAAATTTGCAGGGCTGTGTTTTAGTAGAAAGTATCCTGGACAAGGTTTTAAGTGAAAAGAGCTGGAGTAATTTTCGTATGTTGTTTAGAGACTTGCATAGATGTGTTTTCTCATGTGTAAAAGAAGTAGATATACCTGATGGGGTATAATGTCTTCTTATAACACAAACTTTTTAAAAACTTTCTTTTAATAAAGTAATAGCCAGGTAAGTTCTTATAGTAGCAGAAAATAATTTTACTTTTTTAATTTTTTACAGTTTGAATTATTTTACAGCCAGCATTTCAGTGGAAGGAAACTTACATGGTTACATTACCTCTGCACAGGTAAAATGAACTTAATTTTATCTAATTTAATGAAATTTATCTGCTCTGATTATAGTAAGAATTTAGAAAGAGATTTTCTGTATCCTCATTGTAGATTGCTGTTTTTTCCTCCTAATGATGGTTTTTAACCTTTTCTTCTCTACCTTCCTTTCTGGTTACCATTAAAGCAACTAATAATGAAATTCAAGTGCAGCATTTTTTTAAAAATTGATTTCAGAGAGGAAAGGAGAGGGAGAGAGAGAAACATTAATAATGAAAGAGAATCGTTGATCGGCTCCCTCCTGCACACCCCACATTGGGGATTGAGCCCATAACCGGAACATGTTCTTGACTGTGAATGGAACTTCGACCTTCTGATTCATAGGACAATGCTCAACACCAAACAGGCTGGTGCAGCACTTTTTAATAGTATTTTATAGTTATATTACTTTTGTTAATACTATTTATTTTTTAAATTTCTGAATTCTATTACGGTTTACTACATTTCTGTAATGAACCACTTTTTATAGACATTAGCATTTTATTTAGAAACCCAGACTTGATGAACCTGATAATTCAGAAACACCTGTTCTCCCTAAAAATGCCAGACACAAACACATTATATTAACGACTTAAGAGAAATTACTTACATGGGGCAAGACGATCACTGCAGGGTGGGAGGGTCCTCAACCCAGCCTGCCCCCAATCACATATTGGGAGCCCTCAGGGGGTGTCCTACTGACGGTTTAGGCCCCACTCCCTCCTCCCCTTGGGGAGCTGGCCTAAGCCACAGTCTGGCCTCCCTTTTGGGGAGGCGACCAGGCTAATCAGGGGAAGCTACCAGCCCCATCACCCTGCTGCTCCAGCCACTGGCAGTCACTGCAGCCACCAAGGAGTTTTCATCAACACAGACTCCAGTCCCTTCACCATGAAAAAATGACAAACTTTCTTCAAACATTTTCAAGATGTGTCTTTCATAGGATATGACATTTTTTTTATTCTCACCTGAGATTATGTTTCCATTGATTTTTAGAGAACGTGGAAGAGAAGGGAAAAACAGAGAGAAACATCAAAGTGAGAGGAACACTTTGATTGGTTGCCTCCTGCATATGCCTTGACCTGGGCCTGGGTCTGGGAGGAGCCTGCAACCTAGGTACATGCCCTTGGTCAGAATTGAACCCAGACCCTGCAGTCAACAGGCTGAGACATTATGCACTGAGCCAAACCAGCTAGAGTAGGATATGACCTTTCTTAGCCCTCCAGCAGTGGACCTTCATTTTTTCTCTCCAGGAGTGTGGTGGAAAAACCCTAGATCGCCTTTAGGGATTCTTATTATTACCCAAGTTACTAAGAATATTACCAGTAGCATACAGGGAGCTTAGCCAGTGAGCGGTAAGAAAAAGTGTTTCCTCTGTAGTTCACTCTGATCACCGGCTCCGCCTCTGCCCCTCCAATCCCAGCTCCACCCCTGCCCACGCCTGTAAACTCTGGCTGAGGGTGCAGGCCTGGGCAGGGGACCCCCAGACCCCTGAAATCACCAGCTCCTACCCTGCCCAGCCCTGCAGCTTCTTGCCAAGGCTGCAGGCCTGGGCAGGGGACTTCCAGGCCCCTGCAATCACTGGCTCTGATCCTGCCCCCTGCCATCGCTGGCTCTGCCCTTGCCCTACTGGTGTCCTCTGGTCAGGGCTACAGGCCTGGGCAGGGAACCTCCAAACCCCTGCTTTGCCGGCTCCACTGGTGCCCAGACCCCCGCGATGACAGGCTCCACCCCTGCCTCTCCGATTGCTGGCTCTGTGGAGCCCAGGCCCCTGCGATCTCTGGCCTTGCCCCTACCCAGGCGTGAGGCCTCTGGCCCAGGCCTTATGCCTGGGTAGGGCACCCTCATACCCCTCTGATCACCAGCTCTGCCCCTGCCCCCTCCGTTCTCTGGCTCCGCCCTTGCCCATGCCTGAGGCCTCTGGTGAAGGCCTCTGGCCTGAACAGGGGACCCCCAGCCCCCTCTCATCGCTTGTTCCGGCCCTTGGGTCCACTGCCTCCCCCACCACCTGCCTGGCTAACAGGCCTGACCACTTTAGTGTTGGGGCTGAGCCAGACTTGGCACTGCCATCTTGTTTCTATGGAGGCGGCCATCTTTGTGACAGTGATGCCTAATTTGCATATTGCTCTTTTAGTGGATTGGATATGGTATAGGAGCGACCATCTTTGTGATGGAGTGATGCCTAATTTGCATATTATTCTTTTACTAGATAGGCTGTGGTGATGGGTGCCGCCATCATGTGGCCATGGGGATGGCCATCTTTGTGTTGGAGTGACACCTAATTTGCATATTACTTTTTTATTAGGTAGGGTAGGATGTGGCTCTGGATGCCACCGTCTTGTGGCCAATGGGGGGCAGCCATCTTTGTGATGGGGTGATGCCTAATTTGCATATTACTCTTATTAGATAGGATTATATTAAATATATTAATTTTTATAGCATCATAAGGAAACGCAACCATTTGATTTTTATTTGTGGTACTATTAGTGAATTTCAATAGTAAATGCTTTTTCCAGAAAGTCCTGGTTTACTTTCCAGTAGTTTTCAGTTTTAGAAAAGTTTAATCAGAATCTAGTTATTTCCTTTGCTGCTTTCTGGAACATTGGGGGCAAGACAATCACTGTTCAGTTTTTATTCTTGTTATTTATTAAGAGTAAT
The DNA here is from genome assembly GCA_004026665.1 of Murina feae. Lineage (NCBI taxonomy): Eukaryota > Metazoa > Chordata > Mammalia > Chiroptera > Vespertilionidae > Murina > Murina feae. Next base: position 14,896 of record PVJC01033825.1, read on the forward strand.
AATTAATGATTTATTAAGTAGGGGTAATATCTGAATAATTGTACACTGTGTGCAGTTGCTCTAAGTTACCTAAAGATGTTAGCCTAAGCAAACACTGACATTTTCTCTACTTATGCTTTGAAAAATGCAGTATATCAATTTTTTCTTTGTATAAGAAGGAAAGGGTGTATATGTTAATATGTTTTCTTTGTATAAGAAGGAAAGGGTGTATATGTTAATATAAATGGTACAAGAAAAAAAGAAGAAACGTACAAGAAAGTATCTCTTAGAAATGGTATAAGAAAATCTGACCAGTCACCATAACCTTTATTAGGGAAATCTTTCTGTTCATTCACCTAAGAATAATTGCATGTAAGTAATTTCTCTTAAGTGCATTTTTTTTTTTGACTAATTGACATTTAGTATATGACATCTTGTTATGTTTGTAATAGTAGGTTATAATAATTAATACATGGTAATAAATATTTATTAAGTTTATGAAACAACTAGGGGATTTTAATTTTTCAATAGTTTGTGAAATAGAGATGTTTATTGATATTTTAAATAAGTGGTAACTTAGTCATTGGCCTTTAATTTTATATCTGTTGTGAATATTTTCTATTCTTATTTAGTAACTATAATTGGTTTTAAGGGAAAAAATGGTTTTTTAGATAATTTAAAAAGCAAATATATCTTAATGTATTTAAATTTAACTTATTTTTAATTCTCCTTCATATCTATCTTGGGGAATTTAAACTCTTAATTATTATCATTACCTTAGCAATATCAAACTGTCTCCTAAAGTAATTTTAATGAGAGGTGCACTGTTTTGGTGTTAGGCAACTTGTTGTATACAAAAAGAAAGAAAAAACCAATTACATAGTTTTTTTTGTGTGTTTAGAATTTGGACTGACAATAGTTATCAAGTAATTAACTATAGTACAATGTTTTGAATGTTGTAATGGAGAGACAAGCCCAGGGTATTACATATCGCACAGAATGACAGTAGCAAACACCTACTGGGTAGATAACATCTAAACTTGGTTTTCAACAATGAATATATATGACTTAGCCAAAATTGGGCCTAGAAGAGTGTTGAGTATGCTACCAACAGAAGTAAAAAAAATTTTTAATTAAACAATCTATTGCCCTGGCCGGGTAGCTCAGTTGGTTGGAGTGTTGTTCTGATAGACCAAGGTTACGGGTTTGATCCCTGGTCAGGGCACATTCAGGAATCAACCTGTCAGTGCTTGGATAGGTAGAACAACAAATCAATGTTTCTCCCTTCTTCTCTCTCTCTCTAAAACCAATAATTTAAAAAAAGCAATCTACAACAGTGATTCTTAACCTTATCTTATGGCACACATAAGTTAATTTAAAATTCTACTGTACACCAAAAATATATTTTTAGCCAGTCAGACAAAAAAAAATAGGTATAATTTTGATTCACTCTGGATGGCTATTGTGTTGGCTATTACCATTTTTTTTCATTGGCAATCTAATGGAAAAGAGGTTCATGCCCATGACTAAAAAATCAGCTGTTTCATATTTTAAAAATAAGCACATAGTGACATCAGAGAATAGCATTGTGAGACAGACCCTTATCCTCTCCCCTTGAAATTTCAACAAGGTAACCAACTGTAACTCAACAAAGAAATCCCTGCTCAACATAGCCATACAACTGAGAGACCTACGCATTGAAATATCTAAAGGAGGACCATCAGGAATAAATGAGGGATGAGAAGGAAAGTGCAGATGGCATGTAGATGCAGCTCTGCAGCTGGGAACTGGGAACTGAGCCAACTGGGAGAGGGGAAAAAGCCAGTGGTAGCAGGCACTTCTTTAAGCATGAAGGGACAGAGAGCTCTAGGGGTGGTAGAGAAGTAAAGTCTAGCAGGGCGAATGGTGAGAGAGCAGACAGTGTATGAATCAAGATGCCTGATAAAGCATGGTGTTCTGTGCTGCAGCTTTCCACTGTCAGGCCTGGCATGGTATTTCAGACAAAGAAATGGAACCACAGAGCCCTTCGGCCACTAGGACTCTCAAAACTCGCCACTCATTGTCATTGGAATTGGGTTCCTGAGCATATTATCTGTAAATCAAGAGCTGTTGCAGTAGAACCACTACAGTAGGTCCTCGGGTTATGTCGGAGATCCGTTCCTATGACACAATCTAATGAGATTTTCGCTGTAAGTTGGAACCCACCTACATAAGCACCTACATCACTCACATGGAGCACATACACAGCAGTGATGAAGTGAAACAGTAAAAAAAATTTAAAAGAAAGATAACAATTCCTGACCTTTACTTATCTAATCTAATAAAAGAGTAATATGCAAATTGACCATCACTCCAAGACACCTAAGCCATGCCCACCAGCCAAGCCATGCCTCCCAGCCAATCAGAGTGGCTGTATGCAAATTAACCCAGCCAAGATGGAGGCTGGCAGCCACAGAGCTAGAGTAAACAGGAGGCTTCTGTTGCAACTGCCTGACTAGGCTGGTGGACCTCTGCTCAAGCACCAATGTTTTAATTATAGAAGATAAATAAACCCCAGAAACCTGCTTCCAGCCAGCCTTGCTGGGACCTTGGGTCAATGGGAGCTGTGGGCAGCCTGAAAACAGCCCTCAGCCAGCTCACCCAGGTTGGCCACACCCCCATGGGGTGAGGGTCTGCACTGGGGGGGCTTGGCCAGCCTGCAAACAGCCATCAGCCCCTCACCAGGCTGGCCAGGCATGCCAGCAGGTGGACATCCCCTAAGGGGTCCCAGACTACAAGAGGACACAGGCCAGGATGAGGGATCCCCCCAAGTGCACAAATTTTTGTGCACCAGGCCCCTAGTAAATAAATAATAAAAAACATAAAGCACATATGAACATATGTCAAAATGACAGAACTTTTTTTTATATATATAAATGGGAGATGGCGACATAACCACAAAATGGTGTACGTCAATTCTGATGTAACCCAAGGACTGTCTGTGTTTCCCTTTGATCCCAGGAGGGACCTTGGGGTGGAACCCCTCAGAGGTCAAAAATTGCCATTAATGTGTGAGCAAAACAAACTCTACCCCCAAGAAGCGCAGCTGTACTCTTATGGAAGCCAGAAAAGTTCAAGACAGGGAGATGACAGAGGTAAAAAAAAACAAACCTTGCTAATCAGTGCCATCTACTGGAAAATAATAGAAAGACTTCTTCAGAGATAAATGCATAGACAAAGGAGGACAGCAATAACATGGGTAAGCACAGTAATGAGGATGACCTGAACAAAAATGAAAAATCACCAGAAGGCAAGATGGAACACATGGAAATATGTCACATAAATGACATTTCAAGATTGCATATCTGAAAATACTCAAAGAGATGTGAGAAAATATAGATAGGCAATACAATGTACTCAATGTACCAAATGACTACAGAAGAAATTGAAACTTTAAAAAAGAACAAATCAGAAATCCTAGAAATGAAATGTGAAATTAAGGATAGTAAGAGTGAACTACTGGCCTGACCTGTGTGTTTCAATGGTTGAGTATTGACCTATGAACCAGGAGGTCACGGTTTGATTCCCAGATGAGGCACATGCCCCCAGTCTTCAGTGTGGGTGGTACAGGAGGCAGCTGATGAATGATTCTGTGTGTATTATGACCACCTGATGTTTGTAGGCAAATTAGCTACAATTTTGCATTGAAGTTGCTAGAGGGCCAGATCATTATAAACTAAGGTGACCAGATTTTAACATTGGTAAAGCGGGACACCATTGACCGCTTGGTCGCCATATATTCCTTTCCCATTCTCCCGCCATTCACTAGTTTGTCATGCATTCTTTCCAAAAATTGGGACTTTTTTAAAGTACTGTGGGACGCGGGACAAATTGTTAAAAATCTGGTCACCTTATTATAAACGTCTAAATAGCACAACATACCTAAGTATCATTGCTGATCAAGTTCATCCTATCATGTTGATGGTGTATCCCAATGGAGATGGCTTCTTCCAACAGACAATGTGCAAAAAAAAAAAAAAAGAAAAGACAATGTGCCATGCCATGGTGCTCATATTGTGCAGGAGTGGTTTCAAGAACATGAGGGTGACTTTTCCTTGCTTAGATGGCCCCCACAATCACCAGATCTCAATCCAATTGAGCATTTGTGGGACAAAGTTAAAAGAGCTATCAGGCAGCTGGTTCCACAACCATCAAATCTCACAGAACTGGACAGTGCTTTCATCAGGCATGGTGTCGGATTCCTCGCATCACCTTTCAACATCTCGTGGAGTCAGTGCCAAG
>PVJC01033826.1:7576-19254 GCA_004026665.1 Murina feae
GGCCGGGGCACTTTCAGTCTTGCTGGTGTGAGAATAAACAATCTTTTCTGTCCAAGAAGGAAGTTCAGGCAGCTGCTATTTTGAAATGGCAAAGGTCAACTCCTCCCTTTTTCCTTTAAGTTAGCCAATCGTGCAAGTATGTGAGCCTAAGCTCTGACCAATCAAGAGTGAGGGACAGAGGCCTGTGTCAGGGATAAACCCCAATCAGACCTCCCGCTCGGTGTGAGTGCTGCCAGCCCCTGAGCCTGTGCACCTCCTGCAGGAGGAAAGATGCTGCCTTGCTGTCTGTCCTTTGTGTTCTGGCAGGACCCCTGGTTTGGGGTTCCCCTTCTTTCCGACTCTGGGAGGGGCAGCCCCAGGACGGTGCTGTTGGTGCAGATGGAGCCACACCAGGGCAGCAGGGGAGAGGCTCTGCCACGTTGCCAATCATTTGCTCGTTTGGTCTCCAAGGGTGGTGGGCCCCATTTCCCTTCTCTGACCCAGGTCACAGGCTGACAGAGCGTCCTCCCCGGCACGAAACTTTGTGCCCTCTGTCCGAACACTGGGCTTCTTCAGCCGTCCAGCTCTGCCTTACTCTCTCCACAGCATACCCCCCTTTTTTAAAATTTCAGGTGAATTTGCTTTTTATTTTGTGTCTGCATTTGCAACCAGCCCAATATCTCAAAGGATTAATTATTTCAGCATGTAAAGATTTATTCTTCTCTTGCTACCCCAAACTGCAAGGGGCAGGAATAGAATTTTGGGGACTAGCTATGGTTATGGGGAATATTAATAATCATGATCTATTAACATGATTGCCTTGTGTTGGTTAAAGAAAGGACATTCTTATCTGGCGGGAGTTTTACATGCCCCCCCCACACACACACCTCTTGCCCCCTCCCCCATCTACAATCAACCTTGGACCTGGGAGTTAACCTTGGAAGTGGTCTACTCTCATTCAAGAACTGCCTATTAGCATGGAAAGATCAATAACCTTGTTGTCCAAACAATGGGGCCCACCCCCAAATTGCCTACTTTCCCCTGCAATCCCTACTTCCCCATGAAATCCTGGTCTTATAGCGGGCTTTTGGGGGGCTGAAAGCAGATTTTTGTGGGTGACCTGCGGTTCTCCCACACTGCCTACAGGCAGGATTGGAATAAACGCTCATATATGATTCAACCCTGTCTCTGCTGAAATGGCTCAAGTAGCGACAGGCAGCGCAGACCCATTGATTGTCCAGTTTCAAAACCACCCATATTGTAAGAGTAAAACCATAAATGGTGTTGTGATGCTTCATAAATTTACCTGCGGAGCCAAGAAGAGGCACGGAGCGGGCTGTCACGCGCCCGGCATGTTCCGGCAGCAGCTCTAGAAGAGTGTGTCCGGGATGCATAGCCTGGGAACTGCACACAGGAAACCTGTCATTTTACTAACCAATGCCACCCAATGAACTCAGTAAGAATCATTGTTAACAGTGTGCTTCACCTCTGCTGGTAATTATGCAACTTGCATTTCTGCCAATATCATTTTGAGGCTGGTTTATTCCAGGACTGTAATTCCAGTCTTTGCACCAATTATCAAATACACTCTATAATCCCGAATATATTATTTCCAGAGAGGAAAGAAACAGTGGGATGCTATGTTGGGTATACATTGCAAGCCCTGCTGCAGCCAATCTCTTTTCTAGAACCTCTGACCCCCTTCCGCCCACACAGGTGCTCGCTGCTGTCCTCTTATCGGCCCTCCCACGGGGTGCCTGCTGTTCCCTCTCATCCCACACTCCTCCTGCTCGTCCCCTGTCCAGGTAGCGCAGGGGGACGCGGAGCCTCTGAGACGGGAAGGAACACATAGGGTGGCTGAATGGCTCTGAGTTGTGGAGAGTGAGACTCAGATAAATAAAAGCAGAGAAGGCACCAATCTGATCAGCATCAAACTGCTGGAGGTTCTGATTGATTTCGCCCACAGTGAGTGGCCAGGAGGAAATGTAAAGGGTTCGTAGGAAACGGGGGCAACGATGAAACTCACCCACATAATCTGGCCCAGGACGTGGCAGAAAAGCAAAGACAAAGTGTGTGACTGTTTCTGCCCATGTCACCAGCAGAGAAATCACCAGCAGAGAAATCAGCCGCGGCCTGGGAACCGGCATGGCACCAGGGGAGTGAGTTGCAGGGGTTACCTGGAGGCACCACTGGGTGGCAGGCAGCTCTGACGGCTGGAGATGCCGGAGGCAGAGCACAGGAGGGCTGGGGCCGGTGGGCAGTCAATACGTAAATCTCATCGTACTCACTGCCCTGCGCCCCCGAGCTTTCTAGCAGGCTGTCTTTTCCAGATGCACCGCTTCCCAGATCACGAGTTCCACCTGTTGCCCGTCAGTCAGTTGCCTTTCACTCTTTTCACTGCTCAGGATAAAACCAGCCTCTCCTGGCTCCCTCCCCCTGCCGCTGCCTCCTCAGCAGGTAAGTCTCCCATTCATGAAGGCAGGAGGCAGGCTGCGCTCCTTCTCTGAAGCCACCAACCCCAGTGGGAGGGCCCTTGGGCCTCAGGGACTCTTCCAGCCTCTACGTGATCTGCTGCTCTGGGGGCAGGGGAGGCCCCAGAGGTGCCCTTCCCGGGTGCACAAAGGAACAGGAGGAAATGTGGCATTGGTAAGGGAAAAACCAGAAGGAACTGTTTAAAGAGCAAAAACCTCTAGGAAGCCAGGGAGTGTATTGAAAACAGGAAGAAAAAGCATCAACCCCAAGCACTCTAGGCCCTTGGCCAGATGCCTCCAGCAGCCAATGCAGCCACCTTGGGCAGAGGGCCCCGGCTCCTCAAACCTGTGGGCCCCACAGACGTCATGGTCCCACAGCCATCATGGGCCCACAGCCGTCACAGGTCCCACAGCTGTCATGGTCCCACAGCCGTCATGGTCTCACAGCCATCATGGTCCCACAGCCGTCACAGGTCCCACAGCCGTCACGGGCCCACAGCCATCATGGGACCCACAGCTGTCACGGGCCCACAGCCATCATAGGACCCACAGCCATCATCACAGCCATCATGGGCCCACAGCCGTCATGGGCCCACAGCCATCATGGGCCCCACAGCCGTCATGGGCCCCACAGCCGTCACAGGCCCCACAGCCGTCACGGGCCCACAGCCATCATGGGACCCACAGCTGTCATGGGCCCACAGCCATCATGGGACCCACAGCCATCATCACAGCCATCATGGGCCCACAGCCATCATGGGACCCACAGCCGTTATCACAGCCATCACGGGGCCCACAGCCGTCACGGGCCCACAGCCATCACGCACAGAAACTAGAGAATGAATGGGGCTGCAGAGGCTTGGCCAGTGGGATGCCCCGATCCAGACACACGTATCTGCAAACTGATGACAGACATGCACCGAGTCTGCAGTGACGCAGGTGAGGGAGGAGGACACTGACCACACTGTCCAATGTGGCCCCCTCATGCTGAGGAGGAAGCTGTTCTTTCAAGGAATGTCAGGCCATATAACTGAACAAAGCCCTGTCCTGTGGGAGGGCAGGGGGCTGTTGTGCTAGTGCCAGCCAGCTCAGAATCATCCTAGGGGGTGGCCTTCCTCTAGGGCCTCGAAAGGGGGAGGTGGGGCAGAGGTTATAAAGGCAAAGTCCCTGTGTGACAGGGCACGCTGATCTGGAAAATCTTTCACGGTGTCCACTAGGCCTAGTGCTAATAAAGGACTCCTTCCGATTTCTCCATGAGGCGTACTTGGCATTTCCTTGTTCTTCTATAACATATGGTGCATTGGCCGGAAAGCTACCGTGATCAATCGGCTTTAAGCCTGTGGTGAGTTAATGGGGTCTAGGGCCCAAGGGCGCAGGACAGGCTCCTGGAAGGTTCCTTGGTGCTGAATTTAGCAGAATTGAACCAGGAGGAGCTCCATGCGCTCCCGGACCTCTCAGCCCAGGACCTGGCCGGCTTCTGGAGAAATCAGATGGACACCTCTGAACCTGTCAACAGAATCTGTAAGGTAGGGACCTCTACAGTCAGACCCACTCCTAGCGAGTGGAAGAGGGAATCTGATCACTTCCCTAGAAGTCATAGGACTTCGTCAGGTAATCAGGAATCAGGACTCCGGAGGTGAGTGAATTCAGATTCTATTAAGGAATTATGGGTTCACTCTTCTGCTTGTTTGATACCGAGAAGGAGGGCTGGATGCAGTCTAACTCCTCCGGTAAATTCTGAGATGTTGGTCGAGAATTCTTGTCTGGAGCGACTAGGGAGCCAGGCATTTTCGGCTCAGCTCATTTAGGATAGTCTGAGAGAGAGTGTGATTTACTGGTCTGTGTGAAAGCAAAGGCTGTTTTGATTTTGTTTGTTTGTTCATCGCTCGTCTGGTTAAATGGTTGATTTGCTGAAAATTTTCTGTCTGTTTGTGTATTCTCTGAAACTCCCACTGTTTAAACTGTGATTTCTTCACGTCTTCAAAGTGTCACTTAGTTTTTCTGGGTTTTTCCCTGACCTGGAAACTAATCGAATGTTGGCTTTTTGCCTCCAGTTAGAGGACAGGGTTTGGGGCCCGGGGGCACAGGACAGGCCTCCGAAGGCATGCCCTGCTGATTTTAGAATTAAATGGGGGAACTCCAAGCGCTCCTGGACCCTCAATCCAGGACCCAGCTGGGACCTGAAGAGAGTGGACAAACACTTCTGGACCTGTGGACAGAATCGGTAAGGTAGGGGCCCTAGTCAGTCAGCCTACTCCAAGTGAGTAGAAGGAGGAGCTTGATCACCTCCTCAGAAGTCATAGGCCTTCTTCAGGTCAGGAATTGGGTGGACTGTATTTTAAACTCTGAGTGAATGTCGGGTGAAAGTGCGTGAGCGTGGAGGGAGGGGGCCTGCCCTCTCCTCTGCTTTGTGTGGCTCCACGACCTCGGTTATGGAGTCCGAGTGGGCCCCAACCTGCGGTTCCGCGATTTGTCATAAGGCATAATGGCAACTCACCCCCACGTGGAGGTGACCAGGCCCAGGGTTTATACGGGTGCACCTTAGCTAAGACAAATCTAAGCTCCCAAGGGATGCGGCCAGCTGGGCATCTGAGTGAGGATCTGTGAAAACAGGTCACCCCTTCCCTTGTCTGTCTCTCATCACCAATCATCATGGGGTCGGGACAAAGTAAATTACTAACTTACAATTGAAACTGATTGGTGGTATTCTGTGGTGTAAATGTCATATGCGCTGGTGTAAAAGTGTTTTTATATTTGTTTCTGTTTGTTTATTTTTTTTTAAAAAAAGGAGGTAACCTGGTCCCTCCCTGCAACATGGTAATAGCTCTTCTTCAAACTCAACTGACTTAGAATGTATGTTAAGGTATTTTAAAATTGCTCAAACCTTGCTGCCTTGGGTCTGGTTCTGTGTGTGTAAGGAGGAACAGAGTAAGGGTTTAGTGGCAGGAGTGAGAAAGCAAGCAGGGCAGGAGCAGACCAGAAGAAGCTGGCAAGGCCATCCAAACCACCCAGTCGCTATCAGCCAGAGCCGCCTAAGGCAGAGACCTTTTAGCCACAATGGGAGCAGAAACCACTTTTGCTCCAGATGGCTCAGCACAGCTTCGCCTGGGTGGAGAGACCTCCCCGATGGTCCTGTCCTTCACAGTGCTGGGGGAGGAAGAATGGAGAAGAGAAAGAATTCTTGCTGTCCTCCAGACCTGGCTAAGGACCATGCCCCGGTGCTAATCAAGTTAAAGCCTGGGGAACAGCCTGTTAAAATCCACCAATATCTAATTTCAAGGGAAATGAAGGCTGGGGACAAAGGAAGCAGGTAGTGTCATCCCGGCCCTAGTAAATTCCTGAGAGCAGTAGGATTCTGTCGAATTTATATCCCAGGGTTTTCAGACCTGGCCAAGCCTCTCTATAAAGCTTTAAGAGGAGAAGTCTAACTGAGGGACTGGTTTGGGAGGACCAGAGGCTGTATATTGACCTTGTAGACTGCAGTTTGCTAGGCAGAGGTATGCCTGCATCTTCATCGGATATGGCTCCAGAGAGACTCAACCCTGTTGCATCCAATTAGCCTGCTTGCCTCTGGGCGGTAGCAGCCACAGCTATGCAGTAGGGAGCACACTGGAGTGCTAGATGTCAAATGCTTGAACCATCCAATTTCAAGCTCTTCTGCTACCAGCCTCCTTCCTGATGATGACCCTGAAAAACCTCTACATAACTGTTTAGAGGTCAAAGACTTTGTAAAAACAGCCCACCTGGGCTTCACTGACACCCTACTGGCATTGACTATTCATGGATGGGAGCAGTTCTGTCCAGGGAGAAATCAGGTATGCAAGGATGGTGGTGGTTACTTTGGACCAAACCATCTGATCCCAGGCACTCGCCCGCAGGACTTTGGCACAGAGGGCTGAGTTGATTGCCCTTATTCAGGCTCTCTGGGGGGCAAGAGAAGAATGCCTGAGCTCTCTGTTCATGCTGAGGTTGAAGCCTCATGGTGGCTGGTACCATGGATCTGTCTAAACCTGAGTTCTCCAAGATATGTGAACAATGCCAGGGCCCCACCAGCAGTCAATGGGATCCCAAGGCAGTTGCTGGGCATGGAGGCCACAGGGGCATAGGCTACCAAGGAGATGGAACTGAACTTCACATCACCCTGCTTGGCCCCGGAGGATGGCTGGTTAGCCAGAGATGGGTAAGATTCCTCAGGGAAGGAACAACCTAAGACAGGCACAGTCGCAGAGAGGCCATCAGGGGTCAACAGAGGTGGGGCACAGATCCTTACCCCTCAACCATGCATGGGCTTGAACACTTGCCCTTTCTGAGGAAGGTCTCTGGCTTCTTTCCACTTCCCATGCCCAGCTAGATTGGAACCCAGGCAACATACAGAAACTTGGCCCAGCTCAGATCGGGACACAATTTGTACAGAGAGCTGTTGCAGGGTATGGAAACTTCACAGAGGCAAGGGACAACTGGGCCACAGATGAAGCAGCTTGGAAGGCTGCCCTGGAAACCAGTGGGGCCTCTACAGATTCTGTTGGGTAAAGGCTGAAATCCATAACTAATTTTTACCCAAGTTCTTTCAGGCTTTGCAGCCTACCCAGAGGGCAGTCCAGGAGCATGGAGCACATCTGAGAAGTTCTGCCTTCCAACCTGATGACTCTGTTTGGGTAAAGACCACCCAAGGACTGACTCCTACCCGGAGGGGACCACATACCATCATCTTGACCATCTCCACTGCTCTCAAGGTTGCAGGACTGTATACCTGGTTATCAGAAACATCCCCAGCAGATTCGTTGCTCCACAAGGCTAAAAGAAGCTTGTGGGACAAGGGGGTGAGGGGGAATGAGGAGGAAGCTTGCAAGGAATGTCAGGCCATAAAACCAAACAAAGCCCTGCCCTGCAGGAGGGCAGAGGGCTGTTGTGCTGGCACCAGCCAGCTCAGAACCATGCTAGGGGGTGGCCTTCCTCCAGGGCCTCGAAAGGAGGGGGTGGGGCAGAAGGTTACAAAGGCAAAGTCCCTGTGTGTCATGGCACGCTGAATTGGAAAATCTTTTGCGGTGTCCACTAGGCCTAGTGCTAATAAAGGACTCCTTCCAATTTCTCCACGAGGCGTGCTTGGCATTTCTTTGCTCTTCTACAACACGGCTGCCTAGGAGCTGTGGCCAGGAGAGAGGCTTTTATTCTTCCTCCCCTGTCGCAGTGCCCCGGCCAGTGCTTTGAAAAAGAAAAGGTTTTATACCATCACTGTTGTGGGTGTAAGCCATGGTTAAACCCTCAGAGCCCCTCTTTTTCTGGCCCAGACACAGTGAGACCTAAAGAATGTTTGCCCACAACCTCCAGCAGGGAACAGTCCCCACTCAATCCAGCAGCCTCAATCTGCAGGCGGGCACCTCAGGAGCTGCTGTCTAGGATGTGTGTGCCCTCAGCGCCAGTGCTGTCACTTGGCTGTGACTTCTTGTGGACAATCTCTTGGGCACCTTTAGGCAAATTAGGAAAAGGCGGCCCCAGGGAGGACCCAGGGCTGCTGGCCCTGCACAGCCTGCTCAGTGCAGCCAGCACAGCCTGTCTCCCATAATTGTCCCCTTGCCACAGGGACACTGTGACAGGGCTGGAGACTTCCAGAGGGGAGATGGCCATTAGTGCTTACGATGTGGCTGATCGTCTGGAATGCCTTTCCTGTGGGGGGAGGGGAAGGAGTGGGAAGCAGGTGGGTTCCTCACGGAGCCGTGGAGAGGAGACCCCTGCCGATGGCTGACCAGCATCTGGAGGAGCTGATCACGGAAGTGGCTGCCCTGGAACCCCGTGGAATTGCCTCATGGGCTTTTTATTTGTAAACTATTGGAGTAGGATCAATAGACACACAGAAAAATGTCCACGCCCTAATGTACGGGGCCAATGCCTTTTGACACCTCCACGGCCCGTGGAACTAGCATGAGATCAGCTCAGGGAAGAGCAGCCGCCCCGAGGCTCCCCCTTCTGGGTCTCTGTCCCTGATTGACCACTCTCCTAACCGTGCTCACAGCATGTTTTCCTACTTCTCGTTTACACAGACAATTACTGCGCGCAGCTAGCCTTCCACGATTGGCACCTTCACACAGCAGCTCCCTGTTCTGAGCTGCACCCATGGCTGCAGGCGTGGCATGGCCTCCCAGTGTAGGAATAGACCACAATTTATTGTACTGGCGATGGGCATTGGGGCAGTCTTTCTTTCTGACTTATTTTTTGCCTACAGACAATCAAGTGGCCATTATAAAAATGTCCCTATTTTACACCCATGGAGAGCTCTACGCCCTGGAGCTCACTGGGTCTCAATATCTGGGCTTCGCCTCCTTCCTTCAGTGCATAGACACCCCTCACTGACATTCACCTGTTGGGCAATTTTCTGTATGTGGCATCTTCTCACCATCCCCCAGCCCGGGCCCAGGCCCCCATCGGGTCCTTCAGCCCTAACGCTGCAGGCCTTGAGCAGCTCAGGTGAGCATTTCAGTGCCCACACGCTCACGCGGCTGTGACACATCCAGACTTCTTACAACTGTTACCCCAAAACTGTAAAAAGGCCCCAGCAGCTGTCTCACGGGGCCTTCACCTGCCCCCCTCTTTCCCAAGGTGTCCAGGAGTGAGGGTGAGCCCAGGACCTCTACCCACCCAGAGCCCAAGACTTAGCCCTCAGCCTCCTCCCTCAGTCCAGAAATCCCTGCTCCTCCCTCTCTGAGGCCACAGGCAGCCTCCCTCCCCGCGGGCCTTGCAGCGCCAGCCATGCTGCATCAGCGCCAGCCTTGCTAGTCCATGGCTCACAGCACAGGTCTCTCGGTGGCATTGATATGGTCACAGGTGCTCTGTGTAGACCCTTGACTTCTGGGACAGCCATTTCCTTAACTTCCCTCTCCACCTACCCCTCTGCCCTGTGGTTCTCCCTCACAGGTTCTCTTCCTGTGCCGGCCCCTGAAGCATCAACTTTCCTCAAGTTCAGGGTTAATCTCCTTCCCTGGGCTCCTCCTCTCAGCAACACCACCTTGGGGGCCCCCACTTCTCCCATCCCTGGTCCCACCCCTCCCCCAGTTCAGGCTTCCTGGTCAGCCATTCCCCCTGGGGGCCCGGAAGGCCTCAGAATGTCAGGGAGATGCCTCTTTAAGGAAAGCACATTCAGATTTCACATTGAGAAAACCATCGAGGTTTCCACAGTCCAGACTCATAGGTTAGGTGTGAGCAGAGCAGGAACGATAGGCCAGTGACGCATGTCACCAAGGCAGGAAGTCCCGGTGCCCAGCGATGGGCACAACCAGAGAAAAGAACTGCTACAGGCCAGGGCCTCGCCCCCTCCCTGCCCTCATCAGCATGTGGCTTAGGCCCCCTCAGAGGCAGACCAAGGGGCCGGAGAATCGTGTTGTGCGACTCCCACACAAGGACAGGAGACAGCAGGTCCCAGTCGGCCAAACTAACGAAGGCGGTAGCTCAAAAGCCACTTATTTACAGCTTCTGTTGAGAACTAAGTTGCCCCAAATTTCACCTCCCCTCTTGCTAAAGCTCCTTGTAGCAACAGTTCATTAAAATTTGGTTATTAATAAAAATAGAAAAAGGAAGAGTCAGCCCCTCCGGGCTAAAAGAGCCCTTGCTAAGCCCAGGGCAGCCTGGAGCCACCTGCTCGCTCTTCGGCGTGCATTCGCGTGGCTCCCTGAGTAGACCCTCCGTGGCACTAGACTTCTTGGCTCTGAATTCTTCCATAGCCAAACTCACAAACTTTGGTTCCGCCGCTGCCGCCACGGAAGCGAGGACTGACACTGCAGTCGAGACCAGATGCAGAAGCAAGCTTTTATTTGCAAAAACCACAAAAGATGATGCACAAAATTTGTTGCTCTATTTCTCACAGACTCATAAGTTTTGGCTGGAGCATGACTATTTTCCTTATCTTTAGCAGTAGCAGTGAGGCCTACTGAGCTGCAAACCAGCTGGGGCAAGTTGACCTTTACAAAACTCCCCTCCATTAGTGGTGGTGGGGGTATAAGGGAGGGGTGGGGGGCGGCCTGCAGAAGCTGCCCCTTGGGGAACAGGGAAGTAAATGGACAAACATGAGCTTGTGTGCGTGGGGGAAGCACGGCCTCTGTGTGGCCTGGATAAGGGCGGAGTCCGCAGCGGAATAGAACCTCAGGGATGCTGACCCGGAGCTGCAGCTCCCCCCATGAGGCTGGCTGGCGGCTCTGCTGGCTCCACCTCAAGCCACATGTGCCCCAGCTTGTTGTAGTCCAGAGGAGGGCCAGGAAGCTCAAGGGTTCTCGAAAGCAAAGCGCTGAGCCGGGCTGCCCAGTCGGTAAGGACACGCCAGTGGAGATCGTGGGCAGTCCCCGGAACCCGTACCAGGACCAGGACTTCCTTTGGGGCTGCAAGGACCCGTTTAGCAAAGCAGATAGCTCCTCCCAAAAGAGGGTTCTAAGCTGAAAATAGGCCGAGTGGGTTCAGATGCTTCAAGAACATGAGCGGCCTGCAAACCACGGGGGAGCGGGAGCCAGGAGCCGCCTGGGCTCCACACCAGTCCGCCTGCCCTTCCACAGCATCTTCAGTGACCGCCCCAGCCTGCCAAGGCGGCCAGTCTACCTCCCAGGCCACGGCAGCATCGCCACGTGAGCTCGTTTTGGTGAAGGGGTTTGGGCTGTTGGACACCAGCGTGGTCTCAGAAGAAGGCAGAGCTTAGTCAGCGCAGCCGAGACTGGGACAGGGAGCTCGCCCTCCACCGCAAAGTTCAGGGTCCAGCTCAAGTCCTGGGAGGGGGCAGCAGCCTGGCTGGGAGGCCAGCAGACTGTGCCGGCCTGGAGACGCGCACGCGCACACAGGTGGCGGCAGGGCACAGGCCGGGGCAGGTGAGCCTGCCTGCCACATGGCCTGCCCCCGAATCCCCCCTCCCCTAGTCTTCATCCCCCACAAGGGCCCCCACAGGGTTTCTCCGCGGGTTGAGGTGAGTGCTTTTCCATTCCCCCCCTTCCCCTCCCCGCTCAACACCAGAAGCAGTTCTGTTTTCAGCACTTTCTTTTGTTTTCACTCTTCTGCCTCCTGCCCTCTTCTAAGCGGTTTCAAGCCTTGCCTGTTCCGTTGTCCTCCCCCAGAATGACCTGCGGCTATGCCCAGGCGACACCGCAGGCAGAGGACGGATCTCCTCCCATGGTCTGGGTCTTTCCCAGCCTCTTAACCAAGGCCCAGGTGTCCCTCAGCCAGGGGTGTGGGCTCTGGCTCCTGCTGCCTGCTGCTCCC
>PVJC01033828.1:0-19155 GCA_004026665.1 Murina feae
GAGATGCAAATCAAAACAACAATGCGGTATCATCTCACACCTGCCAGAATGGCTGCCATCAACAAAACAACAAAGGACAAGTGCTGGAGAGGATGTGGAGAAAAAGGAACCCTCCTGCACTGCTGGTGGGAATGCAGACTGGTGCAGCCACTATGGAGGACAGTTTGGAGTTTTCTCAAAAAATTAAAAATGGAACTCCTATTTGACCCTGTGATCCCACTTCTGGGAATATATCCCAAGAAACCAGAAACACCAATCAGAAAGGATATATGCATCCCTATGTTCATAGCAGCACAATTCACCAAAGCTAAGATTTGGAAACAGCCTAAGTATCCATCAGCAGATGAATGGATTAGAAAACGGTGGTACATCTACACAATGGAATACTATGCTGCTGTAAAAAGGAAGGAATTCTTACCATTTGCATCAGCATGGATGGAACTGGAGAGCATTATGCTAAGTGAAATAAGCCAGTCAATAAAAGAAAAATACCACATGACCTCACTTATATATGAATAATAAAGACCATTACAAAATGATAAACATAAACAAATACAGAGACAGAGCAGCCTTGAACAGACTATCATCCTACAGCTGGAAGGCTGGAGAGGGTTGGGGGGGAGTTGGGAGATCAACTGAAAGACTTGCATGCATGCATAGGAGCATAATCAATGGACACAAGAAACTGGGGGTTAGGGAAGAGGGGGGAAAGGCAAGGGGAAAAATGGAGATCTATCTATCATTTGTTGTAATACTTATCTATCATTTATTGTAATACTTTAAGCAATAAAAAAAATAATGGTATACAAAAAAAAAAGTATGTACATAATTTCATTTAGGCTCCTGTTTAATAACCCCTGAAAAAAGCCTCTGAAAAAAGCCTCATTTGACCACTAATTAAAATAACATTCTACTGCCACTTTCTCTCCCATAGTCTCGTCTTTATATTTTTGTAGCACTTGCCACCTCAATAATCACTACAAATTATTTTTGTTTCTTCATTTGTTGTTTTTCTTATCCTACTAGAATGTAGTAAGCTCCATGCAGCTGTGTCCTGCCTGTTTCTTTACTTCTATATCGCCAAATGTCTAGAACCATGTTTAGCACATAGTAGATGTTAAAAATGCATTTATTGAATGAAAGTGAGGTTTAGAAGAAAGGCTGAGAAGAAATACATGGAAATATCAACATGATTCAATTTGAAGCGGTGGGATGATAAGGCCATTTTACTTTTTTCTGTTTCTGTGTTTCTCAGATTATCTTTAATAAACATTATTATGATTATACTGGGAAAGTGAACAAATAGCATAAAAATGAAAATCTACCATCAAAGTTACCTGGAGAGAGAATGACAATTGCTGTAAGCAGAGCATACTCTTCTTGAGTCATTTTCAATTCTGCCACACTTTTGTAAAAACTAAACATCGGCGTTATATATTCATCAGAAATACCTGTGGGGGACATGTGAACAATCGCAGAGGCATGGTAAAGTTGCTGAATAACTGAAATTGTAAAATTACAAACACATCACATATACACATACATGTGAATATTTGCACCCATATCCACACATTTAAATAATGTCAATATATAGTATTATATGTTCCAGCCAAAGTCCTGGCAAAGGTCAGCTAACAAAATCCTCAAAATAAGAATAAATCAATGATTGGTGAGTGCCTTTGTTTTAGTCACGACTGTTATAAATAAATTAGGGGCCCAGTGCATGAAATTCGTGCACTGGTGGAGGGGGTTCCTCAGCCCAGCCTGCCCCCTCTCACATATTGGGAGCCTTCAGGGGGTGTCCTACTAATGGCTTAGGCCCACTCTCTGCTCCCCTTGGGAAGCGGGCCTAAGCCCCAGTCTGGCCTCCCTTTGTGGGAGGCAACCAGACTAATCAGGGTAAGCCACCAGGCCCATCACTCCGCTGCTACAGCCACTGCCAGTCACCGCAGCCACCAAGGTGTTTTCATCAACATGGACTCCAGTCCCTTCACCATGAAGAAATGACAACTTTCTTTAGGCATTTTCAAGATGTGTCTTTCATAGGATATGACATTTCTTTCTTTCTTTCTTTTGTATCCTCACCTGAGGATATGTTTCCATTGATTTTTAGAGAATGTGGAAGAGAGGGGAAAAACAGAGAAACATCAAAGTGAGAGGAACACTTTGATTAGTTGCCTCCTGCATATGCCCTGACCTGGGCCCCAGCCAGGGAGGAGCCTGCAACCTAGGTACATGCCCTTGGTCAGAATTGAACCCAGACCCCACAGTCAGCAAGCTGAGGCATTATGCACTGAGCCAAATCGGCTAGGGCAGGATATGACATTTCTTAGCCCTCCAGCAGTGGATCTTCATTTTTTTCCCTCCAGGAGTGCAGTGGAAAAACCCTAGATTACCTTTTTGGATTCTTATTACCCAAGTTACTAAGTATATTACCAGTGGCATACAGGGAGCTTAGCCAATGAGCGGTCAGAAAAGGTGTTTCCTCTGTAGTTCACTCCCATCACCAGTGCCACCCCTGCCCCTCCAATCCCAGTTCCACCCGTGCCCAGGCCTGTAACCTCTGACCAAGGATGCAGGCCTGGGCAGGGTACCCCCAAACTCCTCTGATTGCTGGCTTCACAGAGCCCAGGCCTCTGCGATCACCAGCTCTGATCCTGCCCCCTGCCATTGCTGGCTCTGCCCTTGCCCCACTGGCAGCCTCTGGCCAAGGCTGCGGGCCTGGGCAGGAGATCCCCAGACCCCTGCTTTGCGAGCTCCACCGGTGCCCAGGCCCCTGCAATCTCTGGCCTTGCCCCTGTCCAGGACTGATGCTTGGCTAGGGAACCCTCATACCCCTCTGATCACCGGCTCTGCCCTTGCCCATGCCTGAGGCCTCTGGTGAAGGCCTCTGGCCTGGGCAGGGGACCCCCAGCCCCCTCTGATCACCTGTTCTGCTCCTCGGGCCCCCCACCTCCCCCGCCACCTGCCTGGCTAACAGGCCTGACCACTTCAGTGGCAGGGCTGAGCCGGCCTGGGCGCTGCAATCTTGTGGCTATGGAGATGGCCATCTTTGTCACAGAGTGTTGCCTATTTTGCATATTACTCTTTTATTAGATAGAATGTGGTATGGGCGCCTCCATCTTGTGGCCATGGGGGCGGCCATCTTTGTCACGGAGTGACACCTAATTTGCATATTATTCTTTTATTAGATAGGATGATAACATTCCTGACTAGCCAAAAGAATCTTCTAACGTCACCCATTTTCCAGATGGGGTTTGCTCATCTTTTTCATATTAATATCTATAATCAAGGCATAGATAGCATCTTAAATAACCGCCCCCACATTATTGTTCTTCAGCCCAGAAGTGTAAACAGCTTCACTTAATAATGTTTAGAGTTCTTATCAGAGGTCTGCTATCTCTCTGAATTACCAAATCTGTTCATCCATCCCCTTCTAGGCATTGGTGCGTGGCTATTCTCTTCAAACTCAACATGTCTAAGTTTAAGACACCATGAACAAAATGACACTCTTCCTCTTCCTGCAAACCCAGCTCATTTCTACTGTCCCTACTCTCAGTGATGCTACCCTCACCCACCCCAAAGCCTCGCCTGACACTGAGATTCAGCCTCCCTCTCGCATGGTCAGGGCCCGACTCCTGTGGTTAGACCTGCTTACTTTCACTGAGCGGCTCCCCTCTCCTCTTCACTGCACCTGGAATTAACCTAGTTTAAGTCTTTATCCTCTTCATCTGCAACACTGCAATGGCCACCTCACCGGTCTTCCTGTCTTCAGTTTAGTCTCCTTCTACCCATCTCAGAATTAACTTTCCAAAATTCAAATCACACTCTGACTCCCCGCTTCCTACAAACCTTCAAAAATTCTCCATGGCTTTTGAAATAAATATTCTCCCTTTTTACATAAGAAACTCCAGAACCTGTCCCCTGCCCACCTCACCCCCCCACTACTCGCCCACATGAGAATTACAGAAGTTCACAATTATTTAGTGCACTGTTCCAAACACTTATTATGCTATAGCTCATTTAATCTTTCTAACATTCCATGAGATAGGTACAGAGAGGTTATATAACTTGCCCAAAGACACAGCTGGTGAGAGGTGGAGCCAGGATTCAAACCAAATCTAGCAGGCTCCAGAGTCCTGGCTCGTAGCTGTCACTAAGCTGCACAAACTTTCCATTATATCTCACGGCCTTTACTCCACCCATTGCAGTTCCTAAACAGTTTCCATCACCCAGTTTTTTAAAAAATTAATCCTCACCTGAGGTATGTTTTTGTTGAATTTTTAGAGAAAGGAAGGGAGAGAGAGAGAGTGAGAGCAAGAGAGAAACATCAATGTGGGAGAAACATCGATAGGCTGCCTCCCACACTTGTCCTGACTGGGGATCAACCCACAACCCAGGTATGTGCCCTGCCCTGGAATCAAATCTACAACCTTCTGGTGTATGGGATGACACTTGAACCAACTGACCACCTGGCCAGGGCACATTACCCAGTGTTTGTAAATGTTGCTCTCTCTACTTGGAATATACTTCTCCTTTATCTAGCTTGCTCCGCTTTGTAAGTTAAGGCTCCTTTGTGTTACTTCCTCCACTGATTCAACAAATACCAGTTCGGTGCCTGTTCTGTGCATGGATCTACTGCAGAAGAACTTTGACTGCGGAATGTGGAGACAAGGGAAAAAAAGACTATGATGTTGCCTGTGGATGAATTGAGAGGAACGTGAGTTCCCAGGATTGGGCCACACTAGGCCGCTCTATTCCATCCCACACCAGACCTAAAGCCATAGCTTTGGAGAGCCAAACCAGGACAAAACTGGATTCCAGTCTCTAGAACATGTAAGTATCATCTGATATTACACTTCACAGAACCAGAAAGTCTAAATCCTCACCTCTAGAAGAATCCAAAGAAGCATCGCAAACCAAATCCTTGGTCTGTCTCTCGTTAGTCAAAACACCACACTTTTCTCCCCTTTGACTTTTGATCCTTGAAATGATTCCCATCGGCTCTCTTAACAACAGTGTCCTTGTGGAGGACCTTGGGGACGGCATCCTGTGGAAGACTGCCTTCTAGCCGGCTGTTGCCGGTTGAACTGAATGTCCAGGACCAAACTAGATGTAACTGAAAATGCAGAGGGCTGGAGTGTGAGTGAGCCTGGGAGTATCAGTCCTAGCTTTCAACAAACAGTGGTAACTCAGTAGTAACCAGCTCTGAGTTTGAAATCTGACCTATGACTTGGTCTTGAGCACACACGTTACTTATACTCTTTAAGCCTCAGAATCCTCATCTGTGAAATGTGAGTTATAGCAATAGTAGCATATGAGATAATATATGTAGAGTGCCTGGCTAAGAATAACACCTGCATAAATATTAAGCCGATAATTATACTATTACCGGTATGGTTATTCAGGAGAATTGGATGAATGCATTAGTTCCATGTTAGTATCAATTCATTATAATCTTAGGTTAAGCTCATATACCTTTGTGTATGCAAAGCTGGGTGTGTATTTTGTTGTTGTTTTGTTTTTAATAATTCTTTATTGTTGAGAGTATTACATATGTCCCCTTTTTTTCTCTCATTGACCCCCCTCCAGTCCGCCCCTGTGCCCACCCCATACCCTCACCACCCCATTGTCTGTGTCCATGTACCATGCATATATGCATACAAGGTCTTTGGTTGATTACCTCCCACCCACCCACCCTCCCCTGCCTTAAGGCAAAGCTATGTTTTTGTTTTGCTTTTATAGTTTGCTGTTTCCTAGGGATGAATACAAATTGGCTGATCAATGATTTGCCTCAGCATTTTTCTAGGTAGTAAATTTTCTTGGTAGGGTTGTCCTTTTACACCTTCAAACAATGTCAGTCTTTGGCACTTGGGAACTACACCTATTAGTTGTGGTTATCTAAAATAATAAATCATGACTGTACCATTATTTTACATGGTCCATGAAAATTTGGGAGTAATATTAAAGGCAGCTGATTTTAAAATATTTAGTTTTTAGAAATTGTCTTTGACTACCTAATTTTTTATTTTATTTGTCTTTCCAAATCCCCACTTACTTTCCAAACATGTTATCTCTGTCACAGTGTAACAGAATCTAATTGCAGTTGATAATTTTAGAAGAATAGGGTAAAATGTTTATTACAATTTTTCAATTTGTACATGTTTTAAAGGACAAAAGTGAACATAGAGAAGATGTAGAAAACAAATAATAGAAGGGTTTTTAAAAATTATTTTCCTACAGGATGGATCAAATAGGAATCTGCTTTTGAATTAGAATCAATAATCAGAATTAAGCTCTGGCTGGGTAGCTCAGCTGGTTAGTGTCGTCCCGATATGCCAAGGTTGTGGGTTTGTTCCCCGGTCAGAACACATTTAAGAATTAACCAATGAATGCATTAATAAGTGGAACAACAAATCAATGTCTCTCTTCCCCCCTTACTCCCTAAAATAAGTAAATTAAATAAATAAATATAATATAATCAGAATTAACCACAACAGCATTAACAAAGAAGTGTTTTAAGTCTCTATGAACAGCAATTTCTGACATAAAAAATGTAATATTAACATCGTCCTGAAGGGGCAGTCTTTTCCCATTTTCCTGCCTCCTCCTTCCTGGAGACTTGCTTAAGGTTTGCTACAATTGGGCTCTTTATGCTCAATTTGCTGATTTTTGGTCACAAGGGGGCACTATTTTCTAACTTAAACATAAAGACTACTACGAAAAGTCCAAAGTTGTGAAAAACCACTTCTATTTCTATTCGTCTGTTTCTTTTTTTCCTTTCTTTATCCAATGTTTTCTTGTTTCATTTTTATTTTTAAAAAAGTGGTCTGTGATTGATATAGTAACTGGTCAATGATAAGAAATATTCTTTGAAAGAATAATTATTTGATAGAGTCAACAATATGCTGTTGTAAGTTATTGTAAATGTAATTGTCTTTTATTTCCTAATTAACTTTCTAGTTTTCACTGGGGATAAAAATAGAGCAGAGATAGGTGTGTGTGTGTGTTGCACAAATGTGCATTTTATACAAGGAATCCTTGCTAGGCTAGGACACCCATCCAGGTTTCAAGGTCAAATGCAAATTTTGTTCTCTCTTGGGAGCTTCCTCTGTCACCGTGTATCAGAATTAGTTGCTCCCTTCTCCACGTTCAAGTCTATTGCACTTGTCACAACTCGTTTCTTTCCATCCCATTAGAATGTGAAATACCATATAAATGTTATGAGAGTAGAAGCCAACTATTCTCAGCGCCTGGCACACTGCCTGGGCGGTAAAGCGTGCTCCACAGATGCTTCTTGTTCATCTCTGTATCTTTAGTAACCAGTGTGCTGCTGAGACATGGCAGGAGATTAATAAATGCATATTAAATTAGGCAGTATTACATTTTGCTAGTTCTTATGATGAAGGTGACATAGTTATGAGATGTGAGGGGGGGAAAGGATGCTATCAAGACAATGGAAACACTCTCATGATGCTAAGAGAACGGCCCCTAGCCTACAGCTAACTTGTACTCAAGGTCATTTGTGCCACAGTGTTGGTCTTAGTAAAAACATGCCAACAGCTCTAGCTGGTTTGGCTCAGTGGATAGAATATCATCCCATGGACTGAAAGATCCCGGGTTCAGTTCCAGTCAAGGGCACATATCTGGGTGCAGACTTGACCCCTGGCCCTACTCGGGCATGTGCAGGAGGCAACCAATTGATGTGTCTCTCTCACATTGATGTTTCTCTCTCTGTGTGTCTCTCCCTGTTCCACTCTCTCTAAAAATCAATGGGAAAATATCCTTGGGTGAGGATTAACAATAAGAAGATATTTAATAAATAACACACCTCCCATTAGTCCTAGTGGCTAAAAGTTATCTGGCCAAATTAGACCTCAGCAGTGCTTAGGAACTGAGAGGGTTTGGACTATCAAGTCCTGTGTTCATCCCAATAAAATTCACCAATTTTTGAACATCTAATATGTGCCAGGTGCTGCCATAGTACTGGGAATGGTCCTTAAGCAGTTGACAGATTCATGCAAGAGGCAGATATATAAATAAATACATAATGTCCAAAATGGGACAAATATAAAAGGCTCATGGGTACAGCTGAGGGCTAATGAGACTATGAACTCATGTATTACTTCAATATTTTCTCTTATTTTGAGAAAACTTTCTTCCTACAATTTGAGTCCCAAAATTTATCCATGCCAAAATTATTACATGACCATTTTGAAAAGCAAAAGGAAAGCTGTTAGCAATTTGAAACTTTGTGTAAGCATTTCTTTTTCTTACAAATATTCTGTCATTTGTTTCTTTATATCTTTAACCTTTCTTTCAAAGATAGTATTGGAACCGATAGTTTACATCTGCTTCTTTAGAAAATATAGTTCTTATCATTGTTGTCATTTGTTTCCAAGTCTAAAGCAGTGAAGTCATATGTATTTAAAGAGCAGAAAAATAAACATAGTATGTTACATACAGTATACTTTATTCTGCTACTATAAACTAGCTACAACTTTATCACTCTAGTAAGAATTTCTCCTTTCTCTGACCTCACCGTCCTGATTCATTTTATAATTTACTTAAAAACTATTTAAAATTGTTGGCTGTGCTTATACTTTATCTCTTAACCAAAGGGCAGAACCGTATCTTACCAGTCTTTATATTCCCTACCAGCTGACAGTTGGCAAATGTTCGATCTTAGCAAGTAACAGGTGATGGAAGAAAAGACTGCTGGGCTTTGACTAGAACAGCTGTGTTCATCTCAGGGCACTCTGCTGATGAACTGTACGACCGTGGGCAGGGTCATTAGCCTCTCTAAGCCCGTTCCTCCATCTATAGAATAATGGCACAGCACCCCTTCAGGGGCAACTCGGGGTACTAACAGAATGAAATATGTAAGAACAAACCATTGTCAAATCACAAGATATACTGTCATCCTGATAAACACTTAAATGAACATTTCATTTCTGTCTGTTATGGAGATCTGAAAAGGCCACAAAATACTGTGAATTTCAGAGGTTATATGTGTAATTAACAAAACAAGTTTCTTCGGTTTGTGAGGCGTTATTGCTAATTTCTTTGCTGTTAACATAGAAACTCTTTCAGTGTCAGCAAGCCTATTTCAATCCTAATACCATATTTAATGGTATTATATAATTATTTCTATTTTTAATAAAACTCTCATCTTAAAAATCCGATTTCCATACAACTACATTGGGAATAAAAATATTGATGCACTAGAATTATGTAGAAACAACTTAACCACAGGTTGTGTCAGACATATGTTCTGAAGCCTTAGTTAACACGAATAAATACTATAACCCTCATTTAAATAAATGTATCTGAGGAGACCGTATGTTTGTCCATAGAATTGGGATGTAATAATAGCAAAGAAAGGTGTATGAACTTGGAGAACAGAAAAAGAAATCTCACATTATATTCTTTAAAGAGTTGTGTAGGCATAAACAGGGTAACAGACATTGTTACTGTGGAATTCAAAGTACAATACAAATACAAATGTGTTATATTTGCATAAGAATGAAAAGTTATTTTGAAAGGTCACCTGGTAAGATCAGGTTTTTATGTGGTGTGTGGAAGAGGCAATGTTCTGAAAATCCACTGGGAGAAGCAAATTCATAAATATGAATAAATAGAACCATCATGACAGATAATAAAATAGTAATCAGCATGCGAATTTGGATGTTTATTTTCCCAATATGTGGTCAAATTTGGGGTAAAGTATCTTATGAATTAGAGGCATGCATCTTTATTTATAGAGACCACATACTGGAAAACTTTTTTTTTCTGTTAATCCTCACCAGAGGATATTTTTTCCATTGCTTTTCAGAGATAATGGAAGGGAGGGAGAGTGGAAGAGAGAGAGAAAGAGAGCAACATCCATGTGAGACACATTGATTGGTTGCCTCCCGCATGTGCTCCGACCAGGAGATGGGGAGCAAACTTGCAACCCAGGCACATGCCCTTGACTGGGAATCAAACCCACAACCCTTCGTTGCATGGTCCAATGCTCTAACCACTTAGCACACTGGCCAGAGATGGAAAACTTCATCTTTGAACCTTTTAACACTTGCAGATTTAAGTTCTGAAATTTATGTTATCAGGCAAATATTTTTTATTACACATGGTTAGCCTGCAAGACCCTCACCATTTCTCACCTAGTCGCTACATTTGTCTCTCCCAGGTCTTTCTGCTTTTTGTCTCAGTCTCTCTAACCTGCCAGAAAGGTCTTTCTACAGAACTTCTATGATCATGTCACATCTGGTCAGAATATTACAAAGGCACCCCATTATATAATTACTAAATTAAACTACTTTCCTGGCATTCAGTGTCTTTTAGTATCTAGCACTTACTACAATGTCAACTTTACAAATATTATTTTATAATAATATTAAAGGGCTTGTGAGTCCTACACATGGTTAATCTCTCATCCCTTCACACCTTTGCACTTTCTATGTTATCCGATATAATAAAAGCCTAATATGCTAAGTGTATGGTTGTCTGGTCGTCCATTCAACCAATCAAAGTGTGATATGCTAATGATATGCTAAGGCCACTCAACTGCTCACTATGACGTGCACTGACCACCAGGGGGCAGATGCTCCGACTGGTAGGTTAGCTTGCTGCTGGGGTCCAACTAATTGGGCCTGAGTGAGATGGGCCAGACACACCCTGTACCCGTCCCTTAGTCCCTCCCCTGCTAGCCAACTTCCTGTGTCCCTCCCAGGCCCTGATCATGCACCAGTGGGGTCCCACAGCCTAGACTGTGCCCCTCACAATCCAGGAGCCCTTGGGGATGTTGGAGAGCTGGTTTCGGCCCAATCCCACTCAACACAGGAGCTTCCCCCTGGTGAGTGCAGCAGTGGTGGCAGGAGCCTCTCCCACCTCCACAGCAGCACTAAGGATGTCCAATTGTTGACTTAGCCCTGAGGAGCAAGCCTAAGCCAGCAGTTGGACATCTCCTGAGGGCTCCTGGACTATGAGAGGGCACTGGCCAAGCTGAGGGACTCCACCTCCCCACCCCCCAAGTGCACAAATTCATGCACCAGGCCTCTAATTATATTATAACTAGGGGCCTGGTGCACAAAAATCTGTGCACTCGGGGGGGTCCCTCAGCCTGGCCTGTGCCCTCTCACAGTCTGGGACCCCTCAGTAGTTGTCCACCTGCTGGCATGCCTGGCCAGCCTGGGTGAGGAACTGATGGCTGTTTGCAGGCTGGCCAAGCCCCTGAGTGAGGACCCTCACCCCATGGAGGTGTGGCCAGCCTAGGTGAGGGGCTGAGAGCCATTTTCAGGCTGGCCACTACCCTTCAAGGTTCGGGTCCCTATTGTGGTTCCTGGCCAGCCTGGGTGAGGGGCTGATGGCTGTTTGCAGCGAGGCTGGCTGGAAACTGGTATCTGGAATTTATTTAACTCCTAAAGTTGAAACTTTGTTGCTTTAACCGGAGCCCTGGTCAGGTTGCCCCTGACAACCCAAGCTCCCAGTGCTTCCTTGAGCCCAAGGCTAGAAGCAGGTCTCTGAGGTTTATTTATCTTTTATAATTGAAACTTTGTTGTGGAAACTTTGTTGCCACAACTGGCCTAGGCAAACAGGAACCTTAGCTTCCTCCATCGCCAGAGCAAGCCTCCTGTTTGTTCTAGCTCCGTGGCTGCTGGGTGCCATCTTGGCTGGGTTAATTTGCATACAGCTGCTCTGATTGGCTGGTGGAGGTGGCTTGGCTGGTGGGTGTGGCTTAAGTGTCTTGGAGTGATTGTTAATTTGCATATTACTCTTTTATTAGATTAGATGTTATATATTTTACAATGCCTTTCTCAGACTTTTGCGGCTTGAGAAGTTTCTAATCATCCTCCAAGATTCAACTGTCAATTTTGCAAGCCTTTCTGACTTGCCAGATAGATTCACAAGAAGGCAGGAATTGTCACAAGGCTGAACCAAGTTCCTAGAATTAAATGCAATTTTTTCCCAGAGTTTGCTGAGTCTGGGGCAGGACTGGACCTGCCGGGGTGAATGGAATGGTTCTATATTCAGGGGAAGAACCATCTAAAAAGAAAATAAATAGACTAGTCTCACAGCTTTAGATAATATCCCATCCATCCATCCATCCAAGCCAGGCATGCACTAGGTACCTGGGTTAAAATACTAAGTCAAAAAGAAGCAGCCCCTCCCTACAGAGTTTTTAATATTAAATCAAGGTGGTTTGTAGAACAAATATTAAAGTTAGCCATGATTTCAAAGAGATCAAATAGTTATGTGGTCTATTTCAATAGTTTTTAATAAAAAAGGGACATATAGCTAATAAGTAGCAGAGCCTAGATTCAAGCCAGATTCTTCATCACCACTGTCTCTTGATGTATAAACCAAGAACACCAGAGTAAGATTCTTTGATAATTGGAGACGTATCTGTAAAATTAAAAACACTTTATCATATGAATCATTATCTGTTTTTACTTTATTAGTTTTTAAAAAGCTAGATTTGACTCATGGGTTTTCCTAAACAGAGCACTGTCACGGTGAATGGACACCAGGACCAAATAGCCAGCCAGGTAAGCTGGAGAGGCATCTTTCATCACAGGCCTCAGCTACAACTTTCTGCAGAGAGAGAACCGCCAATTTACATTCAACAGCCTGCACTATGAAAATTCAGCAGCCTGCAGTTCATCCTTCCCACGATGAACTGTCAATTACTCATTGCAACTTTAAAATAAAGATGTTGGCCCATTTAGTTAATAATTACTTATTTCCTCCTTTAAGTCAATGGGCATAAAGTTTCCGTTAAGCAAGATGAGTAAGTCCCAGAGATCTGCCGTTCAACATTGCGCCTACAGTCAACAATACCACTTAAGTAGTTGTTGAAAGGGTATATTTCATGTTAAATATGCTTACTACCATAAAATAGAATAAAAAATGAGGATACTTAAATAGCCAGCCAAATGATGGTTAAGCCATCAATCAGGAAAACTTATGGCAAAGAAGATCCAATAGAGAAGAATTAAGAGAAGCAGTAAGACTTGTAGGAATGGATGTTGCCTTGGAGGTTACCTGATTCAATCCTTCTCCTTTACCCACAATCTCCCGGACAAGCACGTGCGCGGACACACACACACACACACACACACACTGTCCAGGACCAGAATCCACATTTCTTGACTATGCAATGTCTTTCAAAGAGTGAAAGGCTGCAATAATATATTCCCCATATCCTTCTCTTCCTCTCCATTTCTCCCAGCAGCAGTGGTCACACCCTTGATACTTCCTGGTGTCTCTCTTCCTGGCTTATCCTAATGTTTCTGGAAGCTTTGTAAAGCATAATTTGATGTTTTCCCTTCCCACTCACAAATCTCTGTCTGGCCATCACATAAGAAATAAAGAATAAAATCTTTAACATTAAAGGTCTTCAACCATTTTGTTCTGTTTTCTTTTTATCTCTTTATAACTCTTAATCTGATCAAATTCTTCACTCTTCTTTGTGTGCAGAACCTGAGCGTGCAAAACCTGAGCTTTCTTGCCTCAATCCTTTGCTCCTGCCGGCCCTTATCTCCTGCATCTCCACCCAGTATCACATCAAATATCATTCAGGGTCCAGCAAAAGTGCCAATGAAACCTTTCCCAACCCTTCCAACCAGAGATCACTCTCTGTTATTCTCTTCCACACTTTAACTCTCTCTTAACATATCTCTCTAGTTCAGATCTTCCAGGGGTAGGGAACCGTTTTTCTGCCAAGGGCCATTTGAATATTTACAACATCATTCACTTAATGTAATTCAGTTAATATAAATTTATGTTGCTATGAAAAAAGCTCCTAGATTTATTGAATTTTTAGTCCCACCTGCAGTTGCCTTGGCAGGGCCAGTATCTTGCTCCTATGAGTTGTTAAACTAAAATATCAATGGGCATATAGAAATAATGCAACTTTTAAAAGTGTTTTTTAAATCTACCAATGATGCTAATTTATGCTTTAAATTTTAAACTAAGAAAAAAAACATAATGACTATAGTAAGTCTCGCTTCAAAAAAAAATCTTTAATTTTCAATTATTTTACTTACATCACAGGTGCAGAATCCTTCTTTCCAATTTCTATTCTAAAATACTGGCTTTGTGAGTATTTAAACTTGTTCCAGTCAATTATAGAATAATAATACTTGAGGGGGAAAAGACCTTCAAAATTCATCTCATCTCATTCATACCCCCAACCCATGTGTAAAATCTCTAGGGAAAATAAGAACTGATTCTGTTTCCACTATCTTCTGAGATAAATTGCATAGAATTTCTGGAAATCCATTCTGATATCATTGTTATTTATTATTATTATTATTATTATTATTATTATTATTATTATTATTACATCTCCATTTCCCCCATCCCTCACTCCCTTGCCTTTGGCAACCATCATCTGTTCTCTGTATCTATGAGTGTTTCTGTTTTATTTTGTTGAGACATTTTGATGTTGCTTGACCCTCCACGTTATAATATTGCTCTATAGTTAAACTGAGCTCCTCGTACTATTATCTCATTTGCCTTTTGAAAGTACAGTGCGGTGTTTAAGACACATGGCTCTCTCACCTATAAAATGGGAATAATAACATACTTATTTCATAGGATGTTTTCAAGGATTTGATGGACTCCTGTATGTAAAGTATTTAGAACAGTGAAACCTAGTAAATGATATATGTGTTGCTATTTTTATTTCTTCTTATTTTTCTTTGAATAAAGATGGTTAATAGTTTGATACAAAGCATTTGGACCAGGAGGCTTTGAATAAATAAATCTTTTCCTGGACTGAATTACCTCAGTTCCTTTACGCTATATTTTTTTTACAAGACTAATTTTCCAAATTTTTAAAAATCCCCCCTGTGGCCCTTCATCTCAGTGAAGTGAAGAGAGTTCATATTTTGCTATTGCAACAAGGATTTTTTTAACCAAGACTCTACAAGTCCCATCTATTTAACACATATCTTTACAGGGTCATTCTCCATGTTACTCATAATGGGCATATGACATTGCATAAGACAAGCAAGAGCCCTGCCTTCATGGGTTGTACAAATTCTTAGCTGCAGAAACAAACTCTTTTTGTCATTAAGCAAGTCACATACCACTCTTTCGGATTCTCTCTTCCAATAGGTCAGCATGTCCAGCTGGAAGTTTCTTATTGAAAATCTCAGCTGAACGGAGGAACATAGCTTCAACTGCAGACCCTTTCAGCAAAGCAATCTGATCTTCATGGTCCAGTGTCTGAAATCCTGCATGAAGGTGATAATGAAATCAATATCAAGGAGTCATGAATGCTGTAAAACAGTATTCATCATCACCATCATCCCCATCATCCCCACTGATAAAACATTTTCATAAAATTATTCTGTAGTTGTTTTAAGATTGGATAGTCAAGCTGAGTCAATAAGTATCTATAGTTTTCTCCCAAATAGAAGCTGACTTTT
The DNA here is from genome assembly GCA_004026665.1 of Murina feae. Taxonomy (NCBI): domain Eukaryota; kingdom Metazoa; phylum Chordata; class Mammalia; order Chiroptera; family Vespertilionidae; genus Murina; species Murina feae. The sequence goes on from PVJC01033828.1 coordinate 15,438, forward strand.
ATCTTCATTGACTAGGATTTGATAAACAAGGTGGGTACAAGAGGATCCACATCAAAAGAGGATCCATATGTATATGTTATGGCAGAGACAAGCTGATGCAGATGAAACCACCCTCAACAGTTAGAGGCAAGCTGATTCTCTTTGAGCCATTATTTTAGTTACATCTGGTGTCAGAGGTCTACTCCACCGGATGGAAGTTTCCACAAGCCAGAAAAATATTTACATGTTTCCAGAGGTTTAAAGAAATATTTGGCCAACTCATGGATCTTTAATCAACCTGGAGAACGTGTAGCATCTCCAATAAAAAAAAAAATCAAGGTCATGTCGTGCTATCTTCTCTAAGCTCAGCCCTCCACCATGCAGGGCGGGGAAAATGACGGACTAAAGTAATGAATGGGAAGCAAACAAAGCTCATGTGCACACGGGTACACACACACATACCACGAATAGAGATAAAATAAGGATCGTGCCTTCAGCGTCTCAGTGGCCTAGGAAAGTATTAAATAGCAATGGGAGTTTGGAGAAGAGAGTAACGCTAAGGATAAAGAAGTAATGTCACTGTTTCAGAGAATCTCAGTGCTCCTTTGCATGCAGGAGACATGCCAGGTCTCTGGCGCTCTGGACAGGCCTCAGTGAAGTGTGGAATGGAATTCCTCAACTCGGTCCTTCACAAAACACTCTTTCATTATTAGTATTGCATAACTATTATTACTATTTGTAATAATGTTATTTCTATAATTATGGTTAAAACATTTTTTCTTTCTCAAGGGTTATCTTTTCTTTCCTTCTGTGTTTTTATTTTTTCCTTCTACTTTGCTCATTAGACACACATTAATTATACTTTCTCCCTAACGACCCAGCCCAGGCACAGGATTGAAGGGGTGTGTAAGATATTGCCATTGCTTTCAGATAAGCTATTTATGATAAGTAAGGTTTTTATTTGTCCTCAATATTTTTTGGTTAAAGATCAACTGACCATTTGAGCTGAAAAATCTTTCCCCATCAACAACAAAAAAAATCATATTTCTCCCTTTCCAATATCTCTTCCCACAGTGTCTAACTCTTGAATAATCATGTTTTTGATCAAGATTGCCTTCCGCTTAATTATCATAAAACAAATTAAGTTCTGTTTTTCATTGTTAATAAAGAAATGAGAGAATATTAATGTTTCCATGATAACGAGAACTTTCTTCCCACATTTTATGAGTTTTATGTAGGCTTATGTTTATCTCTGACACATTTAATAAAATAATAGCATAATGCTAGCAAAAGAAGATAAATTAACATGTTTAATTAAAATCCTATGTCAGAAGTTACCTTCTGTAATTTAATATTACTGTGTTATGGAGCTATACAAGGTATTTATTATTTTCTTCTAGACCATGAGATTTTAATGTGCTAATATATTTTTTAATACAATGAAACAACTTAAACCTATGGACTTAGATTGCATTGAAATTGTATCTAAAAGAATTGGGCTCTGGCAGATAAGAAGCTTGTATTCTAGTTTCCTGTACTGACACCATCAGAATGACCAGATAAAGCCCTCTCCCTCATCCCACACATGATAGACACTTGTTCATCAAGTGCTACAAATTTTTAAACCTCTCTTTATTTTGTTTCCTATTATCTCTCCCATTGCTATTGCTTTATTTCAAGCCCTATTGCTTGGACTAATGCAGTAGCATAGTAACTGATCCTCCTTGCCTCCAGTCCCACCCTGTTCAAATCCATCTAATACAAATGAATAAAGCTATATCTCTATAACATAAATCTCATCATTTCCCTTTTTTAAAAAGCCACCAAGAAGTCTTTATCATCCAGGGGATGAGAATTAAAACCCTTAGTTAAGCCCTATGTACCTGGTGTGGTACCAGCTTACCTTATGTCTAACCAAGGAGCCACTGACATTATGCTACAGCTACAGTGAATTTTCTCTTCCTTCTCTAATAATTCGATTCTTACTCATGCCTTATTACATTTTCACAAGCATATTTCTTGATTTCAAATGATCCTTCTTCTTAATGTCACCTGAAAAGCTCCTTTTTGTTTTAGATCCAACGCAAATATGACTCTCTCAGAAGCCTTCTTGTCTTTTTCAAATATAATCAGCAATTACTTCCTTTTTGTTCAAACAGCACTTTGCATACATTTAAAAAAACATTATACCCTTTAACCGCTCTCCTAGTAGGTATTAGGTAGGTACTTAGTATAGAGTAGGTATCAACAAACATTATTAAATGAATAAATGGATGAATCACAATTTAGCAAAGCCACAATTTCTTAATTTCTCAATTTGGAAGAAGTAACATCAATGATTTTAAACATCCTATCTGGCTCTAGCATTTTATATCTGTAGCAAACATATTAAATCAGATGTGAGATAATCCTCCTTTTGCAACAAACAGACTTGTCTCTCTTAATATCACAAGAATATCACACAGTGTAGCAGAGAAGTAACTATATGTAGATACCTGGTAGCTTTTTTGTGAATTCTACAAGAATCTGTACATGACTGGTAGCCATTTCCGTTAAAATGAGAAAATTTTCTTCTGCACTGAATTCTTCTTTTAACTGAATTTTAAGAAAAAAAAGCAAATGATTAATAAGTAGATAAAAGGATAAAACAATATAAAATCATTAGGTTAAAGAACCAGACTGAGAAAATAACATTTCAAAACCCAGTTTATACTTTTCAGATCCTGGAGAGCAATTATTATTACCAAGATGAATCTAAGGCTTCTTCCTCATTAGTTATTTAATGCTGCTAAAGCTTAAATGTATAACAAATTCTTGGCTCTAATCATTTCAAAGTAACATATTTATGTATTAATTCCACCTCGAACATGGTAAAAGCTTCTGAAAATATTAAGTTTAAGCCCATGCATTTTCAAATAGTGTACGTACAATTTTATTTGTGATTTCCTGAGGCATCCTCTGTTTGCTATATGAATCCATAATATAATGTAGAAGATTCTGTTGATCCAGGGTGAGTTCAGTTTTCTCCTACACTGGCAAAAAAATAAAAGATGTTAGGGGGGGTGGCTATGAGGCATATTCTCTCTCTCTCTCTCTCTCTCTCTCTCTCTCTCTCTCTCTCTATATATATATATATATATATATATATATATATATATATATATATATATATATAACAAAGATTAAGAAGGGCATGATTTGAACAAAAAATGCGTTCTTGGTTTTTCAGCAAATGGCAAATTAAAATTCCTTTGAGTGCCTTGTGCATTATCAGTACGTTTAGCTAATCATACAAGATGCCATTCCTCTATTTGTCCCAAGTTGCTGGAATGATTTCTGTAATGATCTGTGACCTCCGTCAGCAGAAGGGTTTTTCTCTATTGGTGCACAGATGTGCCTTCACCCTGTTTTACTCATCGATTAAGACTGACTCATGCCCTGGCTGGTTTGCTCAGTGATTAGAGCATTGGCCCATGGATGAAAGGGCCTCGGGTTTCATTCTCGACCAAGGGCACATACCTTGGTTGCAGATTCAATCCTCGGCCCCAGTGGGGGTGAGAGTGGGAGGCAACCAATCGATGTGTGTCTGTCACCTTGATGTTTCTCTCTCTCTCTCTCTCTCCTCCTCCTCCTCCTCCTCCTCCTCCTCCTCCTCCTCCTCCTCCTCTTCCTCTTTCTCTCTTCTACTTTCTAAAAAAAAAAAATCAATGGAAAAAATATCCTCAGGCGAGTATTAAAA
>PVJC01033829.1:0-19166 GCA_004026665.1 Murina feae
CAGGATGCAACCAATCGGTGTTTCTCTCTGTTTTGTGTCCTCCCTTCCACTCTCTCTAAAGATCAATGGAGAAAATATCCTCTGGTGATGATTCACACAAACAAAAGTTTCTTAAGCTAAAATGTCATCAAAGCTGGCTTCAGGACTTTCGGCCTAAGCTATTGGATGAGCTTTGTTTTGTTTTTGTTGTTGTTGTTTTTTCTGGTTAAAGTTGTTCTTCTGAGAATTTCTTAAGATGCTTAGTAGTTTTATCTTTGAATGTGTGTTTTGTAAGCAAAGTCCAATGGGACAACGAAGCATATGCATCCGTAGAAGAAACCTTTCCAGCAATGTGTGTGCACCATTCCTTGTCACCCTGTTTGTGTAGAGTCTTCGTGATTTCTCATGAGCACAGAATTCCTGTGGGTTTAGGATGGACGCATAGAAGTTCAAAGAGACTCATCCGGTGGAAGGAAGCATGTTACACCACCAACTGAGGAAGTCCCGGGAGGCTGTACTCTCTGTCTGAACCAGAGCTTGCTTCAAATGCAGAAAGAATGCAGTGGCATTCTGAAAAACACTAACGATCACAAAATGCTGCAATATTGTTTTCACTCTTGCTACTTTCCTGTATTCGCCAACCACCTGTCATGAAAGTGACGGAGAAGAAAAGTGAGAGAAAGAGCACCCATAGTTTCTCCTTTCCGTCCTTCCTTACTCACCAGTAAACCTGAGGTAGTTTGAGAATATGTGCATATAAGGAACTGAAATAAAAAGTTGAGTTAGTACTTTTTTAAAAAACATATATATTTTATTCATTTTTTACAGAGAGGAAGTGAGAAGGAGAGTTAGAAACATTGATGAGAGGGAAATATCCATCAGCTGCCTCCTGCATACCCCCCATTGGGGATGTGCCCACAACCAAGGTACATGCCCTTGACTGGAATTGAACCTGGGACCCTTGAGTCCGCAGGCTGACACTCTATCCACTGAGCCAAACCGGTTAGGGCAAAAGTTGAGTTAGTTCTATGCAGCATTTCTATTGTCTGATAAGATCAAAATACATATTCACATAGGAACTATGAAATAGAAGTTGTGCAATTTTGGTGATTCTGCATGTAAGTTAAATAGTCTAATATTTGCATTTAAAACCGGCATTGCACAATTTAAGGTGAGTTGTAAAATGCACACTAATGAAAATTTCTAATTTTTCTTTACTTAGAATTACACTAAGGAACAAATTTAAAAAAAAATGGAACAAAACAAAACATTATGACAAGTTATGAGAGGAACCATAGAATTAAGAAAAAAGTTTATTTTTAAAATTTTATTACTAGAGTCCCAGTGCATGAAATTCCTGCACTCAAGGATGGGGGGTTGGGGAGGGGGTCCCACTGCTTGGTCTGTGCCCTCTTGCAATCCAGGAGCCCTCGGGGGATGTCCGACTGCCATAGATGTGGGAGAGGCTCCCACCACTGCCACTGAACCTGGCTCAGGGCTTCTGGCTGAGTGGCACTCCCCTTGTGAGAGTGCACTGACCACCAGGGGGCAGCTACTGCATTGAGCATCTACCCCCTGATGGTCAGTGCACGTCATAGCAACCAGTCTTTCCTCCATTTGGTCAATTTGCATAATAACCTTTTATTATATAGGATAGGATTGAGAGTATTACAAATGTCCTCCATTTTTTACTTTTTTTTACATAACATTTTTCCTTCCTTTTGAACAAGGGATCTCTCATTTCCATTTGCAGTAAGTCTCACAATTATACATCCAGCCCCAGATGACATCAGCTATTTTCATATCACTTCACTCTTGCTTACTATAGACCTCATTGTAGAACTTCTTTTTTGGTTTTCATAAGAATTTCTTTCCTATTGGTCTTAGTCCAATCTCTCATTCTGATCCCACATTTTCAAGATTTTGTGGGTTGCTTTGTCTGATTTTTCCTTCTACGTAAGTATATGATGTTTAATTGAGTTCTTTAAAATTTAATAATGTTAACATACCCATTTGGCAAAATTGATATTCTGTTAACTAACTCTATTATCAAAATAGGATCGAACCCTGAACCAGTCTTCCACATTTTGGCAAGATACCCTCAGTTCAGAAAGACCTTACTCCAATTTACTGTTCTCTGCTACAAGAGGTATTTATTTCTGAATGCACTTGTCTTTTTCTCTCTCTCTAAGATTTAGAACTCTCTCTATAACATGTGGATTATCCCAATGACAAACATGGTGGCTATTACTTGTCTCACATTAAATCACCAAATAACTATATGCATGAGATATAATTCAGTAGTTTTCCAGTTGGGTACATTAGCCTAAGATGCTAATCTTTATGGGAAATGAAATATATATTTTTAAGGGAGAGGGAGAGAGATAGAAACATCAATAATGAGAGAGAATCATTGATCAGTGGCCTCCTGCATGCCCCACACTGGGAATCTAGCCCACAACCCAGGCATGTGCCTTGACCAGGAATCAAACCCTGATCTCCTGGTTTATAGGTTGACGCTTAATTACTGAGCCACACCAGCTTGACAGAACTAATATATTTTTTTCTGCTTTAGTCCACTGAAAAAACTCCAAAATTATTTCTATGTAATATTAATAATATATGTATGTGATTTTACATTGTAACTGGGTATTATCTGTTGTCTGCTTACTTATAAAAGATGTGGCAAAAGTAAGTTTATAATTACGAGTATGGGAAGCAGTTTATTCTTGTATTATTATTTATTAATTATTATGTTATTTTCCATATAAACAGTGGTAAACCTACCTTTGTCACAACCTGTATTCTTTACATCTCTTTCTGGTACATACATTTATGTTTATTTCTTAAAAGGTAGCAAATGCCCCCACATATATAAATGTTATTTGGCAGTGCACTAAATTGTGTTGTTTTTTAACAAGTCAAAAACTTATTAGTCATGAAACACCAAAATTAGTTATTAATAAAGTAACCCTGATTAATAGACATTCAAAGAATTTTAAGCAGATCAGTTGTATAACCTTGGGCAAGTTGTTCAACTAAGGGCTCTGCTTTCCTTGTTTGTCAAGTGAAGGCAATAATAGAACATAATTTAGACTTGTTAGAGGAATGCCTGTCATACCCTAAACATTCAATAACTGCCTTCTAGTACAGCAGCCATTACTCTTGGTATTGTTGTTGCTATCATTGTTGTCATTGTATTTATTATTATTGTGTGTAGTTAATTGCTACAAAATTCCTCCTTCTTCCTGGCTAACAGAAGTGGGATTTGAAAGCAAAGCAATAAGCAGTGATGTATTTGCCTCAGGTTTTTGGCCATGATTAGTTTTAGGAAGTAATAACCATCCCGTTTCTCACTCTTTCTTAATTTCCCAGTATTCCTTGCAGCTAGTGCAGCCAAAGGACCTGTTAATCTAGAAATAAATGGCCTTTCAAACTGAGAGGCAACAAGCATTCATTTGAGATCAAAGATCATGCATTTTGGAAGCATTGATTCAGGCTGAAGCTCAACCAATGTTTGGATTAGGAGACATGGCGATGGTTAATATGAGAAAAGCAAGGGGCACAATTGCATCCATAGAAGGAAGGAATGTTTATTGATGTAGATAATATAACCTAGTGATGTTTATTCTAATGAATGTTTTTAGAGTTCAGTCTGGTAGCCTTCAGTCTGGTAGTCATGGTATCTGCATTCCTGTTATCCTTGCAAACAGTTCTTTGGGACACAATGTTGCTTAGGCCCAGTCTACAGGGTACTTTAGCCTGTTTTAACATCCAAGGAGTTGAGGCAGAAGATGTGCGAGGCAGTTCCTGTGGCATGAAAGCTCGGGCTCCTCCTTAAAGTGTCTCTACTTATTATTTTTTGACAGACCCAAGTTAGGCCAATAATATCTGAGCAGAATTTTATTTTTTAATATGTTTTATTGATTTATTGATTTTTTACAGAGAGGGAGAGGGATAGAGAGCTAGAAACATCAATGAGAGAGAAACATCAATCAGCTGCCTCCTGCATGCCCCCTACCGGGAATGTGCCCGCAACCAAGGTATATGCCCTTGACCAGAAATCAAACCTGGGGCCCTTCAGTCCGCAGGCTGATGCCCTATGCACTGAGCCAACCTGGTTAGGGCAGAGCAGAAATTTTTTTATGATGTTTTTGAGAAGGCACTTAATATTGTTATTATTAAAAATGATTTCTTAATATTAGTCATACTTAAGGGCTGGCTTGTGCTTGTGACAAAGGTAGTAAAAGGGGACAAATGTGCCTATTATAGCCCCATAGCCCCTGGCCTCTCCCATTCTTCTGCCTTCTTTGAATCTGGACCTCATACAACAACAATCTTTTGACAAGAAATTAGGATAAAAGCCAATACACCCATCATGGCAAACTGAGAAATAGAAAGGGTCTGTGTGTCTAGGGACATCACTGAGCAATGAGGCACAGTTTGGGTACATCCTGTGACTGTGAAGGAATGCAGAATGGCATCATGGTAAATAATTTGGATACTCCTAATAAGATCGTTAATGATCTTTCTGATAAATCATTTTGCTCTCAATGTATAGTTGCAATAGCATATGCATAAATAGAATCTTAAAAATGATTTCAAGGGGAAAAAACTGAATTATATCTCATCTGTATTTTGGATGACCTTAAGTGATTTTCCTGAAAAAACTGGCTGACTACAACCTTTCAGAAATTTCAGGATGGTCTGATCATGGTAACTCATTGCTGGATTCCCAAAATTCATTAAATTTAAATGCTAACATTATTTTGAAGAATGATGCTCACACATAGAGAGCAGTGGTCCTCAGGTGAGGATACCTTCACAATTGGCTAGATCTGGAGGCATTCACTGGAGGATATGCTAATTGTATCTCCTGTGAGGCCATGGATGCTGTCTCACACAAACACTGTATAATGCACAGGATTTCTATCCCCACCAACAACAGAGTATTATCCTGTCCAAATGCTAATAATGCCAAAGTGTTTACAGAGAATTGGGAATGTATCCATTTGGGAATGTTAAGTATTTTACTGAAAAAAGTATTTTACTTAAACTATTTCTTATTATTCATCACTAGAGGCCCAGTGCACAAAAATTTGTGCACTCAGGGGAGTCCTTCAGCCTGGCCTGTGCCCTATGACAGTCTGTGACACCTCTGGTGATGTCCACCTGCTGGCTTATGCTGCTCCCCGGGGGATTGTGCCTAAGCTGGCAGTCAGACACCTCTCTGGCAGCCCTGGAGGCCTGGAGGGATGTCCACTTGCCAGTGGGGAGCAGGCCTCAGCTGCAGTCGGACATCCTTAGTGCTGCTGAGGAGGCAGGAGAGGCTCCCACCACCACCACTGTACTGGCAGCCATCAGCCTAGATTGTGGCTGAGCAGAGCTCCCCCTGTGGGAGTGCACTGACCACCAGGGGCAGCTCCTACATTGAGCGTTTGCCCCCTGGTGGTCAGTGTGTGTCATAGTGACCAGTCATTCCCAGTGCTTCTGCTGTTAGGGTCAATTTGCATATTATACATTTATTATGTAAGATTCTTAATGGCTAGATTCTACTTGTGACAAAGCTAGTACCAAATTTAAAGTACCTTGACAGTTTCTTTACTTGAAACAATATCCATTGAAATTAGTTTTGCTTACATGGCTGTAGATAAGAACAAAATATTAACCTATAATCACCTGCAGTAGAAATCTGAGATTGTACATATAGTGAGACTATTCTAATAGTGTAAAGGGCCTCCACTCTACTGACCAATGAAGAACTAATGTCATTATTTTTGGACCTTTATTCCTTCAAATTCTCATACCCTTATGGTCCAATAATAATGTAAAGTTTCTTGCAAGGGGTGGGGGTAGTAGGAGCTAGGAGGAGTGGGAGAAAGAGAGATATCTGTAATACTATCAACAATAATATATATATATTAAAAAAAGAAAAATGTAAAAGTTATTTTTTTTCAGATTTTGTATCTATTTTCATGAATATTTTATATTAATTAGGTGGTTAGTAATAGCTCACTCTTCATCCATGAAACTAAAGGAGCTATCATAATCTAACACAGATATGGGATTAGAATCTGAAGCGTGGGGAGTCAAGTTTGATGTTTAATTTGTAGAGCTAAGATACACATGTTTGGACACGTATTTTTTTCAATTAAAAGTTTTAATATCTTCTATGCATTTGTGTACCTTTGACTGCTTGTGGAACAGCAAAGTATTCTATTTTAGTCTTCCTAAAAATGTGATGGTACCGTATAAAGTATAATTACTTTTTAGTAAGGAGCTGAATTCCATTCACCACTCATTATTTCATGACCCTGAAGCCACTCTCTCAGAATTTTATGTAACAGAAATTGCAGTAAAGACTAAGTGAGATATTTTAGGCAAAAAGTGCTTCACTTCCTACCTGACGCAGAATTAGGTTCTCAAGAATGCCAAGCTACTTTCTCTGCTTTGATATTCTTGCTCCAGCAGAAGTGCTTGTGATGACTCATGGTTCACGGTCATATCTTAAAACTTACCTTGTATCGACTGAGCAACCTCTGTGTTTCAGCAGAAAGAATAAGTCCCTCATGTCCCCTTTTTAGTCTATCCATTTTAATGTTATTAACTTTAAATATTCTGCTTATTAGACAATTTACTTTTACTTGTCTCTACATGCTTTGGGTTAACCAATGGACTGAGACAAACAGACTTACTTTAGACGATAAACTGGAATCCCACAACATGAACTGACATTTAAAACGAAGGGTGAATGGAATCTTCCTTTAAATGCCAAAGGTCTTTCCTTTACCATCAATGTAAAGCATAACTGTTTTGCCACTTTATATTCATAAGAAAATGTGAACTTTAGTATTATCGAGTCCCATTGGAATCCCTTCAGAAAATATGCGTTTGTATTGTTGGCTTCAGGGGTAACTTGTCCTTCAGAGACAGCGTTAAATAGGTTACTTAGGAAAGTGTCTGCCATTTTAGATTGCAACCTACTGCTTTGCTTTTTACTGGAAGCCGTGCAAAGCCATATGTGGTAGGGGAAATTGAGAGCAGCCCAGCCAGTGTTAGCCTGCTTCAACAAGATCTAATGGTATACCTACTTCTTTGCCGAGGATGCTTTTGTTACCACGAAAAACACAATTGAGAGATGCAGGTAATCAACATCTGACTGACAGCAGGTGGGAATCTTTTTCTAACAGGTACATAGCAACAAACAATTAGATAGAATCCAGCAGCTCCTAAATTAAGACAAAGAATATTTATTTTATCCTTCCGATAGTCCTATTATTCTGTGATTCAAATGTTAACTCATCCCATCTTATTTTTAAATCTTAGTCAATGAAGAACAAAATTTCCCTTTGTAGACAGGGCTTTGGAAGACTCTGACCTCTTTTCACAGATGAAGCTTGGGAACTTTACTCAGATTCCCTTTGGGGTCTAACAAATGTCTTTTGTCTCTTTTAAGGAAAATGCTTATTAAGTTAGTAGGCATGTATTTCTGGTGTAAACAGGCACAGTCCCTGAATAGAACGAGGTTGGAGTAAGCTTGGAGATTTGTCTAGATTAAATTCAGATCTGCTTTCAGATTAAAAATGACCCAATATATTCAATTTCAATTTCAGAATCACCTTCTTTGTTTGCCGTGATGTAGATTCAACACTGCATACCCTGAGATTTTCTTCCCCTTTTTGCGTATGCAAGTGGCATTTTCCTGTTCATCCGAAGAATGAAGTAAACCCGATTAGATTTGTTCTCCATCTGGGAGCAGGAAATTAACTTTGAAAATGATTTAAATCTCTTGCCGGGGGAGGGACTTTTACTGCCCCAAGTTCAATAGTTCATTTTGACAGAAGCCTGTGCCAGATTTCCAATACATAGTTGTGTTTAAAAAGAGAATGGAAACGAGGCTGATTTAAGTTTTATTAACTGAATTTTTATATCAGGCTAAATTTGGAGACTGTAAGGTTGAAAAAATTTGCCCAGTAAACCTTTTAAGTAAACATATATTAGTAGTTTCTAAGAAAAAGAAATACAAGTTTTTGTGTATTGAGAGGAAACATTCAGGTCTGACAATTAATTATTCTGTATAATTTTTTGTTATGCTGTAACCATAAATAACAACAGATAGTGCAAGCCAGAAACTATGAAAACATGTGTTCAGTGTTAATTTTAGTAATCAAATAAAACAACAAAGTTACGGTGACATATTTCTATTGACATACATAATTGTACTGAGAGATAAGTAGTCAAAGATGGTAAGATATTCACATAAATAACTCTTTTGAATTTTTATATGGAAACAGATGCCAATTTTAGAATTTTATCTTTTTACTTTATTTGCACATATTCCTAATTAACATTGATGATGACAGTTCCCTTCTGACTATTTGTCACACCCTCACACATTTGTATTTATATATGCCATATTCTCTGTAATTGGGTTTTCTTTGCCTGAGACCTCTTGTCCCATGCCTTGGGAATAAGATTCCTACCTTTTCCTTCATACACTCACACTCACACTATTTTCTCGTTAAATCAAGGAGTTTTTTTTCAAGATCTGTTAAACAGGTAATAGTTTAGGTGCAGTGAGTTATGATAGCAAATGACTCTCAAGTTTGTCTCTCTTTTTTTGTGTGGCTTTTTTCTTGCTCCTATATGTCCATTAGGGGTTAATTACAGGTTTGCTTTATGCCATTTTTACTCAGAAACACTGAGATATTAAATCTATGGTAAAAGGAAAAGATCAGAGGTGTTTTTTGAATTTTCTACTTGGAAAATCACACATCCTTTCCCCTCATACTTAATTGACCAAATCAAGTCATAAGGCAAAACCCAATGTTTATGGGATAGGTAGTCCTATATAATAAAGAGCTAATATGTAAATGGTCATCATGCTTTCATGCCATCATGCTGTAACAGCTCAGACACTCAACACTGGGGAGAGAGGAATGGGGACCAGCAAGGCATGAATGAGCTTGTGAGAGAGGAATGGGGGCCCGCCAGACACAAATGAGCTCATGTGAGAAGAATGGGAACTAGCCAGGATGCAGCCCAGTTGAGGGACAAGCCTCCCACCCCAAGGTCGTTTGTGCCTGTGACTGTGGCCTGGGTGAAGCCACTCACCCATAGTTCCCTGCAGCTGCAGCCAGCCTGGAGGAAGCTGGCCCAGGTCCTGGGTGCCTGTGGCCAGCCAGAGGAGGGGAAGCCTGGGTCCTGGGTACCTGCGACTGGCTGGAGGAGGGAATCTTGGATCCCAGGTGTGGGGCAAGGCAGAGGCAGTTAGGGGCATCAGGCCAGCAAGGGAGCAGTTAGGGGCAATTAGGCTAGTAGGAGAGCAGTTAGGGGTAATCAGACAGGCAGGCAGAGGTAGTTAGGGGCAATCAGACAGGTAGGCAGACAAGTGGTTAAGAGCCAGTAGTCCCAGATTTCAAGAGGCAGTCAGACATCTCCCGAGGGAGTCTCAGATTGGAGAGAGTGCAGGTTGAGCTGAGGGCCACTCCCCCTTTGCACAAATTTTGTGCATTGGGCCTCTAGTATAACCATAAGGAGTTGGTTGTCAGGGAGGGAATCTCAGATATTTGAAATAAATGTGAATAAAATACGTTTTACATGACCTAGTATACACCTGCACACATAAGCCCATATCAGAACATAATAGGTATTCAATAAATATTTGTTGAATGGGTAAATTTATGAACATAATCATTGACAAAATATTACTATCTGATGTACTCTGATGTTTCTATCCTATTTTAGTCTTTTAAGTTGATTTCTGTTTCATTTTATAAAGTGCTAATCATGACCCACTAAACTGATTTCATGACCTACAATTTAGAAACACTGATTAACAAATGTAAGACCGTGAAAGCAATATTATTTTTAGTTCTTGATTCTGTTCTCTTTTTTTTTCATGAAAATATAATAAACATTTAAACATCTTCTAGGTGTTAAGTATGTGTTATTATTGATGTGATGAAATAATGCTAAAGAGTTTAATTAGACATCTAAGAAGTCCAAGGTTAATACCTTCATAACTAATAAATAAAATAAACTTATGAAAATAGCTCCTATAAAAACTAGGAGCTATTTAAAATTTATGGTGAGTTGAAGAAGGCTAAATAGTCTAATAGAAGAGTAGTCAGAAATATTAATGGGCTTATATATGACCTGTCATTTTAGGGCCCATTTATGACCAACTAACTATTCTTCATTTACTATACATTTTAGGAATCTCTGGCTTGTAATTCTACCTTTTTAAAAAAGCAAGTGAAAGGAAAGTTGTAGAAATTAGAGATTTAGTTCATAAACAGATCAGATTTAAGGTTGACCAATTTCTTACCTCACATATGTATCTGATGAGTTTTTTGTGCCTTCTAAGTATACTGGTCTGATTTACCCTTTTAAAAAATGTTCTCCTATTTGTGATTTGACAGAAGCTAATTATATAGCTGTAAAACAAATTGGCCTCAATTTCCTTATCTATATAAATAAACTAATAATACTTACCTTCTATGTCCTTTAGGAAATATATCTGGCAGCATGTCTCTCTCTCTCACACACACACACACACACACACACACACACACACACACACACACAATGATGTAATGTTTGAATCACATAAGAACTGAAAGGTTAAGCCAGAGCCCATAGAACAACCGAAGAATGTTGAGGCCACAGTTACTTTGCTCCTTTGGTTTTCCTTCAACTTGCAAGGTAATTGTTACACCTTCAGTTAAAACATCTATAAATTAGGCGGGAAGAAGGAGAAAGAGACAATGAGAAAGAGGCAAGACTATATCAGCAATCCAAAATTTTTCAGAAATCCCCAGGAGACTTTAACTCACATCTTAATGGCCATAGACCATATTTATGTCATGCTACCAGGGATAGGGAACATCTGGCCATATAAGGCCCTCAAAATCATTTGGTTTGGCTCTGCCAAGGCATTAGGGGTGAGCTAATGAAATGTTTGAGCAAATATAGCCAGCTAATTTTTAACTTGATTACTTTGTATGGCCTGCGAATGATGTTATAAGTATCCAAATGGCCCTTGGCAGAAGAAACATTCCCCACCCCTGCATCTAGCTGCACAGGAGGCTAGATTTTGAATAAAATTTGAGTCCCTGATAATAAAGAAGAAAATAATAAATGCCACATCCTCCTAAATCAAATGAGTATAGATATATAAGGACTTAAAAAATTTCAGGTAATCATGAGCAAAAAAATTTTACTAGGAAAAAGTAAGAAACATACAAAGTTAAGCTTAGCTAACTAGCTGTTTTTGACATAAAAGTGCATGGAAATTCCAGCAGGCAACTCACTCTACCATTCATACACATATGTGTTGCATTAATTTATACAATATATAAACATTTAATTATCTATGGGTATAGATATACACATATGCACAATAAAATAACTTTAAAAAGATACTATTTGCTCTTAATTTTATGCTACTAAGGAGTAAAAATTTTCCACAGTACAATATTATGAATTTATTTCTGAACCTCCCACCAAAGTGATGAATATATTCATGGAATTTCATTGATTCCAAAGAGAAGTTCTAACTGGAAACTTAGAATATACAAATTAATAAGGGGAGCATATGTACGCATTCACCACAAATTTCACAGGGAATTTGAAAGGCTTACAGAATTTCGAAAAATTGAGTAGAATTTAGGAGAGTTGGCTTTGATGGGAAGAAAAAACAATACTGGAGGAAAGCTTAACTCTCAGGTATATATAAGTATGTTATACAATTAAATAGTAATTATTCTGTTAGCTGGTAAGGGCAGAACATGGCATATGGGTTGAGGCTGCAGCAAGAAATGTTTTATTAAATAAAAGGGGAAAGGCCTGGAAGCTTCCAAAAATGGGTCTTCTTGCACCTACTGAAGATAATTCAAGATACAACAATTGCTATCTTAGAGTCTCTCTTCCTGACATAGCAGAGAGCTACGTCATCTATGTTCTTTCTGTACTTCTAAACATTTTATTTCAGTTTTTTTGCAGTATCAGTATTATTTATGAGAACTGGCTGGGAGCTTTATAGTATCACATTGTAATTAAAGCAAGATAATATGCATGAAGATCCTTTGCAAGCTACTAAGTACCATAACAAAAGTATAAGCAAATACAATGAAATAGTATTATAATCATACTAAAATACAACACACAACCCTGAGCTGATGCAATCCTGTACAGCCGCAGTAGATTCTTGTGCCTCCTGAGGATATTTCAGGGGCATGTGAGGTCTAAAGATTTTCACAATAATATGAAGATGTTATGTTCCCTATTCTACTGTGCTGACACTTGCACTGGGGCTGCAAAATAATAGTGGAAAAAACTGCTGGTCCTTCAGCGTGAACCAAGGCAAAACTGTTCTAGTAGTCATTGTATTTTTCACTACCAGGTATTGCAGTAAAAGTAAAGTAAAATAAAGCAGTTTCACTTAGGGATAGACTTGATAAAGCTTAACATTAATACTATTAATTTTATAAATACTAACCCTTGAGGACATGTCTTCTTAATATTTTGTAAGATAAAACCGAGGCAGGGTCTCCTATCACACTCCAGCTGCTCTCCAAAGTTGATGGTTTGTCTTAAGGAAAAGCACTGTATTGTGAGCAGAACTTGCTTCTTTTTAAATCAAAGTTTATCTTTTCCTCAAAACAACAACAACAACACACCACAAACAGACAAACTATGATATTGTTAGGGCTGACACTTTCTAAAAAATGAATGAAGGAAACTATTAATTACTTCAAGGAAAATAACTCACGATGTTTTCTAGTGAATGTATTTGAGCTTTAAGGTAAAAATTAGAATTTTTTAA
Organism: Murina feae; assembly: GCA_004026665.1. Classification (NCBI taxonomy): domain Eukaryota; kingdom Metazoa; phylum Chordata; class Mammalia; order Chiroptera; family Vespertilionidae; genus Murina; species Murina feae. The sequence continues at coordinate 12,809 of PVJC01033829.1, forward strand.
AAACTTGCATTTGTCACCATGAGCTTGCTTTCCAATTCCTACTGAGTTTTCTGATGAGGTCAGGAGTGTTATGAATGAATGTGATTTTTTGATATTGCATATTGAAACGTCAATATTTGGAAGCTCTGCGTAACTCAGTGAAACAATATTTTTCAAATGACTAATGCAATGAGTAAAAGATAGACCAAATATTTAAATGTAACAGTACAAAGAGATCATTGATATGATTTCCTAAAGGATAGTTACAAAATTGGATCTGAAACTATAGCATGCCATATTTTGGTGAATAAAAAAAGGAAATATCTATTATCATGGAAAAGTTTATGAAATACTTCTTCCAAATACTTATCTGTGCATCGTCAATTTTTATTCATATACTACAACTAGAACAATATACAGCAATGGAATGAACGCAAAAGCAAATGGGAGGATCCAGCCATCTCTATTAAGGAAGGCATTAGATTTGCAATGACAATACAATTCTTTTTGTTGCATTTGTTTTTTTTGGAATATATAGTTATTGTTTGTAAATAATATCTTTGAATGTGAACATGTCATGGATTTATTACTGATATATTACTGATATATATATATATATATATATATATATATATATATATATATAGAGAGAGAGAGAGAGAGAGAGAGAGAGAGAGAGATTTTTTAAAGAGAGGAAGGGAGAGGGATAGTCAGAAACATCGATCAGCTGCCTCCTGCACACCTCCTACTGGGGATGTGCCCACAACCAAGGTACATGCCCTTGACTGGAATCGAACCTGGGACCTCTCGGTCCTCAGGCTGACACTCTATCCACTGAGCCAAACCACTTAGGGCTATTACTGATACTTTTACATTGCTTAATAAATAAAAAGTTAAAAATATTTTTTAATTTCAAATACCATAAAGATCAATTGATGCTATCACATAAATAAATGCTGTTTGGTGTATTCAGTAATTTTTAAGAATATCAAGGAGCCCTAAGACCAATTGTTTGGGAGCCACAGGTACAAAGGAACCATTAAAACACATTATTTAACATTATCCCATTTAATTAATACAATTCAGACTTTGATCACGTGTTACTTTTGTGTTTTTCCCCTTGTTCCATACTTTGGGTTGTTCTCCAATATTTATTTTCACTGTTCAGATAAGAAGACAGTCTGCTTAAGCTTCCTGTGTTTTTTACATCAAGACAATCCCCAGGGACAATGAATTTCTCATTGTGTTTTACAGTAGGTTCTTATTTCTTTTCTTCCAGAATTATGTGGTAATTCAGAAGTCATGTGCCATGATATGTTGGTAAACCCACTTGGGGGAGTGGGAGCAGGAAGAAAGCCTTGATTCTAAGCATTGGCTGATGCCTTTAGGCTACCAACTTGACAAGTTGACATCACACTACACAGAGCAGGCGTTGGGAAGAGATATGAACAGTCAACTCTCCTCAGTGGAAAGGAACGGCTCCAGCATGCCCTTGGCCCATGGCACTAACAATGGCAAGCGATTTCTGTCTTTCACGTTTAAGAAAAGATAATTCCATATTTTCCTATTTTCATCCAGAACTTATCTGTGATGGTGCTGATGTTTCTGTCAAAAATTAGATTCAGGTTGGCTCTTTTTTTTTTTTTTTAACCTCCTTTTTTCCAGCAGTTAGATGTTTGGACCCTCAGTGTGGTGTGGAGACAGCTGGCATTACACAGGCCGTAAAAGGTAGCAAATGTCCTCTGCTCTGGAACAGTCAAAGTCTTAGCACACACTTTGAATTTTAAATTTGACTGTTGTTATTTGGATAACTTCATCAGCGAGAACTTTAAAGAGAAACAGTTCGCCTTGTACTCAAGGTGTATTTCTTTTTAAAATGAAATATTTTTATTGATTTAAGAGAAGAAGTGAGAGGGAGAGAGCTATAGAAACATCAATGATGAGAGAGAATCATTCAATGGCTACCTCCTGCACGCCCCACACTGGGGATGGACCCCCAACCCAGGCATGTGCCCTGACCAGGAATCGCACTGTGACCTCCTGGTTCATAGGTTGAGGCTCAATCACTGAGTCACAATGGCTGGGTGAATTGTATTGAACTGCAGCTTCCGCATCCCCTGGGACCTTGTTAGAAATGCAGACTCTCAGGCCTCACCTGGGGACTTTATTACAATCTGCATATTAACAAGCATTCCAGATGAGTCTCATGGAATGTTTGTGAACGCTGGTTTATGATCGTTGTAGTTTGAGCCCTCGTGATCTCAGCCTGTGTTAGCCTGGCAAATGCTCACTGTATAAATATGATCCCCATAAAGGGTGTTACATTTCAAGCTATTAGTCAAAACATTACATCCACCTCGTTTCTGAGCTGTTCCTTATATTTCCTTTGTTAACTGAAATTAAGTCTCTTTGAATGTTGGGGTGTTTCTATGTGTTATTATAATCCATTTTCTTTAAAAAAAATTTCTATTTTCTTTTCTAGCATCAGATTCATTATTTCCGTTCCTATTAGATTGGTGTCTCCTTGAGAATATCAATGTGTAAATTTTGTGCTTTATGGAATGATCAGAGCTGGTACATATTTGTTTATCTCTATTGATTTGGAGATTCACTTATATGTGTTACTAAATTAGCAAAGTGTTAAAATGCTATGCCTCTGAATTCTGTGCCATCCCAGGCCCTTGGCTGTAGGGGCTAACACAACTTACTGTCATATGGTTCCAGAGCTTCACAGAGAAATGGGACATTTTTTAGAAGAAGAATAGATATAAAAGGCATGAACACATTTATAGGAGTTTAATGAAGTCCCTCTAAGGCAGAGGATCTCACCCTGACTGCACTTTAGAATTATCTTGAAGCTTTTAAAAAGCCTTAGGACTAGAGCCCCTCCTCAGAGACTCTGGTTTAATTGACACAATGTTATTTCCAGGTGTCAGTATTTTTGTATTTTTTAAAACTCTCCAAGTGGTGCAACCCGGGGACTGAGAGTCACAGCTCTGTGTGGTGGCAAAGTCAGGAATAAGCGCCCCTCGGGCAGGCACCTTCCTGATAGCGTTCTCTCTCCTTGAGGAGTTTCTGTACTTAGCCTGTGCACACGTATGGTGATTAGATTTGTCATCTGGGTCCATCAAGTTTAATTATGCACCTCTAAGAATTATAGAAATGTCTGTCTTTGGCCTACCTTTATGAAGATTAGACAAAGATCAGGAGGCTGGACTATGAGATAAATCATATAAAATGTAATAAATTTAGTTTTAAAGTTTACTCTATATGCAGCAAACTAAAAAGACTGAAGGATAAATAAATGTGGCAAATTTCCTCAAATCTGTTCTCCAACTAAAACAAAATATCTAATCTATTAAGAGTAATATGCAAATTAACCCTCACTTCCTTACACCTAAGCCATGCCCACCCTCCAAGCCACACCCTCCTGCCAATCAGAGCAACTGATATGCAAATGAACCCAGCCAAGATGGTGGCCAGCAGCCACAGAGCTAGTGCAAACAGGAGGCCAGCAATGGAGGAAACTGCCTGCTTAGGCTGGCTGTGGCCTCCGCTCAAGACAACAAAGTTTCAATTATAGAAGCCATGGAGCTGAAGCAAACAGGAGGCTTGATTGCCTGCCTAGGCAGGCTGTGGCCTCCACTCAAGGCAACAAAGTTTCAATTATAGAAGATAAATAACCCCCAGAAACCTGCTTCCAGCCAGCCTTGCTGGGACCTTGGGTCAATGGGAGCTGTGGGAAGCCTGCAAAGCCCCTCACCCAGGCTGGCCAAGCACCCTAGTAGGGACCCGAACCCTGAAGGGGCTGTGGGCAGCCTGAAAATGGCCCTCAGCCCCTCACCCAGGCTGGCCAGGCACGCCAGCAGGTTGACATCCCCCAAGGGGTCCCAGACTGCGAGAGGGCACAGCCTGGGCTGAGGGACCGCCCCCCCCCCACTCTGAATGCACAAATTTTTGTGCACCGGGCCCCTAGTAAATATATAGTCTTGGTTGAGCCTAGAAATATAAACACACACTAGCCTCATACAATAACCTCAAGTAATTTATAGTTTTATGTTAAAGTTTCATGTCAGCTCTGCATTCTATTTCATAAATACACTTCATAGTAATGTATTTAATATATGATGAAATATATATATATTCTATCAAAATAAAATTCAAAATATAATGGATATCTTAATATTAATATTTTAAACATTTTATCAGAAAACTTCCACTAGGAAACTTACCATCATCAACAACCTCAGGTTAAGCAGAAGGATAATAGATGCATTTTTTTAAATTTAATGTCCTATTTCATTACGTGTTTTTTAAAAGTAAAAACATTTGGAGAGAATATTCCATTAGCTCAGCTGTCCTAACAAAACCCCACAGACTGGATGGTTTCAGAAACAGAAATCTATATTCTCACAGCTTTGGAGGCTGGAAGTCAGAGGTCAGGGTGCAAGCCTGGGTAGTTATTTGTTTGTTTGTAATGCTCACCCAAGGACATGCTGAGAGGGGGAGAGAGGGGGAAACAGCAATAGCTTGCCTTTTGTTCCTGCTTAGACCAGGGATCACACCAGCAACCTTTTGGTGCACAGGATGACAGTAAGCCAACTGAGCCACTCCAGCCAGGCCAGCCTGGCTAATTTTTGGTGAGAGTTCTCCCCTTGCTTTGCTCATGAGCATGACTTCTCACTGTGTGCTCATGTGGCCTTTCCTTGGTGAGAGAAAGTGGAGCGCTCTCAGGTGTCTCTTTTATAAGGCCATAAATCCTATCAGATCAGGGCCCAACACTTATGACCATATTTAACCTTAATTATACTTAGAATTTCCATCCCCTATAGAGCCACAGTGGAAGTTAGGGCTTTTTATACTACATCTGTGGAGAGGATTTCTGGATTGGGAGAAGATTTTGCTTTTAACTACATTTCCTCAACACTGGTTCTCCAGGACTCTTTATTCTATATTTGTTAATATCAGACTGGTTACTTTATTTTCAATAATAACTCTTTAATCTTCCCAGGTTCCATCTGAAAGTGTTCAAATAAGGTCTTAAAAGTTACCAATTTCTCTTCTGCATTTCATTATTATTCTTGCCATATCAACTTCTCTTTGCAACTAGGAAAATTGTGCAAATATAGGGACCTTAGGAGGTTCTGTTTTCAATAGAAATATGTGTTGCAGTGCCATCTATGAAATCCATCTTCTCTACATTCCTCAGTTAGAAGGTCTTTTTAAACTTCCTTAACTTTAGTTAGGAAAAAGAATAACTTCTAAAGTTCTCTGCCTTCAATTTAAGGGGCAAATGTTAATTGCTAATCTGTCTTTAATCTACCTTTACGAAGATTAGACAAAGATCAGGAGGCTAGACTATGAGATAAATCATATAAAATGTAATAAATTGCTAATATAAAGTTTATTCTCTATGCATCAAACTAAAAAGACAGTCTTTTTTAGTTTGATGCATAGAGAGTAAACTTTATATGTTTAACTAAGATTGCTGACCTTTTATTAATATTAACACCGATAGGGTCAATTTAATATATTAACAAGTGGAAGGAAGGTACAGGCATTACAAATAAGACTCATGGTCAATAGAATATGGATTTATAGGTTCTAATGGTAATCTAATCCAGAGAATTTTTTACCTCCCTCCAAACAGACTTTCAGTTGTACTTTTCAGACAGAGTACATACAGAAAACTGTCCTTTTAAAATATATTCCACAGCTATTATTACTGGGATCCAGTTATAGAAAATACATTACAGTGTTTGTTGAAATAATAGTTAAATGAAAAATTCAACTTCTGAGCATTTTTTTATAATGACAGCTGAGTCTGTTGATCATCAGCATACCTCAGGCACTCCTTTTTTTTTTTTAATTGAAGGCAGAATTGGTTCTCATTTCTTTCCTGAGCAAATATTTAACCACTTTTATTGAGCCAGTTATGATGTGGGAGCTCTGTTCTGATGAAGATGCTCAGAGGTGTTTTGTCCCTAATAGCTACAATAACTATAAAAATAGCTGTCTATTTAAAAGATGCATTAAATTATACTTCTGTGAAATTTTGGGTTAAAGTAAAAAGAAATAAACTATATGAAATGTAAAAAAAAAAAAAAAAAAAGAGGATAGGGAATAGTTAACTTGAGTCAAAAGAGTTCACTGTAGCACATAAAACAGCATTTTGAAGGTCATCTAATATAATAAAAGAGAAACATGCAAATTTGACCGTTACCACCAGCCAATCAGAGCGGCTGTATGCAAATTAACCCAGCCAAGATGGAGGCCAACAGCCATGGAGCTAGAGCAAACCAGAGGATTCTGTTGCAACTGCCTGCCTAGGCTGGCTGAGCCTCTGCTCACGGCCACGCCCACCAGCCAATCAGAGCGG
>PVJC01033830.1:0-19148 GCA_004026665.1 Murina feae
AGGTTTTCAATATCTTGCTCTTTCTCTTCTTCTGGCACCCCTATAATTCTGATGTTTGTGCGCTTGAAGTTGTCCCAGAGACTCCTTACACTATCTTCATACTTTTTGATCCTTTTTCTTTTTTCTTCTTTTCTTTTTTCTTTTTGCTTTTCCCACTGGGTGGGTTTTGCTTCTTCATATTTCATATCTTTGACTTGCTCCTTGGGATCCTCTCGTCTGCTGTTGGATGTCTGTATAATATTCTTTATTTCAGTCAGTGTATCCTTAATTTCTAGTTGGTCCTTTATCATATCCTTGAAGGTCTCATTAGATTCCTTGAGGATCTCACTAAATTTATCGGCAGTCTCTAGAAATTTCAAAACCACTAATAACCGTGGTTTTGAACTCTATATCCTGTCGTTTTCTTTCCTCCATTTCTGTCATTTGTGATCTGTTTCTTTGTCTCCGCATTTTGGCTGCTTCCCTTTCTGATTTAGGCAATCACTGCGAGGGATTAACCTCTAAGCCACTTGGTTATGAGAGTCAGCTATGTCTACAGTGGGAGAACTTCTGTGCTGGAGATACCCTTATGGGGCAAGAGTTGTTTCAGTGGGGCTTTTGTGCTCACTGCATCTGCCCTGACTGTGTTCCTTGTGGATCTGAGTTTTGTTTAGTATAGTCCCACTCTGGCCACTGGGTTAGGCTGGCTCCTATATCTTTAAGGAGGTGTTGATTAAGTCTTTGCCTTAGGCTACTCAGTCTTTTATATGCAAAAGCCTCTGACGCAGCTTGGGAGGGGCGGGGCCTCGGGGAGTTTGCAGGGCAGGGTGGAGCAAATAGCTATGGCGCTTCTCAGCCCTGCGCTGAGAGACACCAGGTCTCTGTGTCCCATGGTAATTGCTGCAAGCAACGCTGAGAGAAACCAGCTTTGGATTTCCTCCTGGTGCCAGTCAGTCCCCCTTCTCCGGGTGTCTGGGTCCTCAGAAACTTGCCTGGAACTGGAGTTCAGAGCCTCTGGGAACTTGTGGCTCTCTCTGTTTTGGAAAAGAATCGCGTCCTCCAGTGCCAGCCCTCTCCCCGAGCCCCATGCGCGCGCCTCTGTACCTCTGTACTTTGCTTCCGCTGCTCCTCTGAGTCTCAGACTCTTTTCTAGTTGTAGGATTTTCACTCAGCCAGCCTTCCTGTGGGTGTGAGTGGTGTCTGTGTGTTCTTTTTGTGGTTTTTCTGAAATAGTTGTTCACGGCTGCATTTATGGTGTTTACCTTACGCCGCCATCTTGTTTCCTCTCGGATAACTGTACCTTTTGATACTGAGAGATGTTTTGAGAAGAAATCCAGTGAAGGCCCATGTTTCCAAATGAAGACTTAAGCTGTTGATTATTTATCATCAAATAATCGAGAACACTGGACTTGGTTACCTTTTCATTCATTGTCTGGTCACCTGAAGGCTCAAAATCATTTAGTTGTGTATATATATGTGTATGGGGGATGGAGAGTGGGCTCTGTGTGGGTAATAGGAGAATGAGGAGATAAATTAGCAAAGAAGTACAGTCAGTACAAAATGTTTTATTAAGTTTCATTTTAGTAAAATGCAAAACAAAATAAAAACAGTACAGTACCAAAAGAAATTGGATAAATACTTGTATTGATATTCATGTATTTTTAAGAAGGGGAAAACCAGATGAAGAAACACATTCAAGAGTGAATACCACATGCTTCAAAGAATGATCTACACCTAAATTGACAGATTGAAGCATCGCAAGTTCTGTTTCTTTATTTTCACAGTCACTGTGCTGTCATTGTGTTTCCAAATCTACCGTTTCAATGCAGGAATATGTAGCACCATCATAACTAGAGACACAGGCTGTACCCAAGGTGAGCTCAGATGATTCTGAATAAATACAAAAAAATAAAAAAAAATACTCTAGCATTGAATGTGTGTGGCTGACTCCAGATGTGTCAGTGGTTTACTATGTAATTGAAGGTTGTCTGCATCATCTTCCATGCAGAAAACAATGTTTATTAAAAGGTAAGTAATAAAACTGTGTTTATTTGAAACTTACATATATATTTTGTAAAACTCAACAGCAACATTGGCAATTTTAGAAATTAAATCAATAAGATCTTGGGGGTAGGGGGAGTTTGAAGGGATGAGTATTACAACTAACATTGTTTAGAATTACTTGGTAAGGTTGATAATAAAAGATATCAACTTTTAGTAGGTTTTATTATTGTTTTTATTATTGCTACAAACAATGTATTGCACCTGTGGCTGACTGATATCCCACTACCCTGAATTTGGTACCTATTATCTGCAGAAGTTAAATGAGAAAAACTTCCAGGACAATACATTCAGTATTGAGTATTTAACACATCCAATACTCTTCTTCTCGTGGCTGCTTTAGCTGAGTTAGACCCACTACCACCAAGGAAATCTCCCAGTAGAATCATATGAGTGATTTCTAAGGACACAAATGCAATATGCTCTGAATTTAGCTCAGCTTGATTGTTTACCAAAATCTTTGAGAAGGAAAGGTTGACAAAGTAGACTATTTTTTTTTAGAAATTAGGATTCTTGGTATTTTAAGATATATTTAACTCCTGTAGACATAGCCATGCTTGCAAACTGTAATAAAGACTGAAGAAAGCTACATGGTGCTTCCATTACAGGTAATGCTGACCTACGACGCTAGATGGCAAAATGGTGCTGTGCTACAATGTTCTGATCTGAAAAACCTGGTATAAAAATCTTGCAAAAAATTCAAATCCATTGAGCTTTCCTTTAAAAAAAAGTTTATTCTTGAAAAACAAAGTTCTATGTGAAGTTACTATCTTAATATTTAAATCATTGTTTAGAAATGCCCTTTTTTAAATTGTCCCAGTCTCCTAGGCTCTACCAAATAAGTAAATATATGTCTCTTTGCCTAATGGCCAGCTGGTCAAAAGCTACCTCCTAATTGATCAGATAAAAACTAGAGGATAACAGAAGATAATGGAGATAGTATGAAATGTATTTTCAAAAGCTGCATGTTAACATAAATGTGACATAAATGTGACAAATATATATGGCACAGATGTCATCTGTCATGGTTTCTTCTGTATAAATAAACTTAGAAGCAAATAACAAATTGGACACACTGCTGTTTCTCATTTCATTCGTTCAAGAATAAGCAACTCTTATGTAAAAGGCAACTGTAGGCAGCACAGAACACAAAGAGAATTCCACCCTGGCATTTAAGAAATCTGAGTTATAGGGGGAACAAAAGACAAATGCACCAGTACTGTCAGCCATCAGCCTCCAAACCATTCTTTCTCCAGAGCCTCACAGTTAGAGCTTCTGATCCCCCTCTCCCTTCCCCCACCCTGTAAGCCTTGGGACCACCCAGGGTCCTGACTTGGGGCAGGCAGCACATCAACATATCAAAATGGGTTTTATCCAGCAGAGGCTAAGTTTGTATTGCTCTCTGAATTGCCTTAGCAAATCAAATTTAGCCAAGTCCCTACCTTATCAGAGGTGCAGAATAACTAATAGCAGGAGGGGAGAGGAATTATGGTGTTCAGCCACCCAGAATCATTGCCATAGGCAATGGAGAGGAGGTAGAACTACAAGCATAGAATATCATCTGCAAAGATGTAGAGACAGAGAACTCCATCCTGGTGAGAAGAGCTGCAGGGATTAAAGAAGTGGTCCTTGAAATGTGGCAATCTCTAGGAAATTGTTAGAAATGCAAATTCTCAGGTTTCACCCCAGACCTACTGAATGAACATTTTCGAGGGTACTGGATGGCCAGTCTGTGTGTTAATAAACCATCCATGTGATTTTGATGCATGCTCAAGGTAGAGAACCACTGAGTGAGAGTATGCTCCCTTCCAGGGAGGGGTGATGGGGTGTGTTACCTCCACTGAGTTGACTGTGACTCCTGGTGACCTTAAGAATGAGTAATGTCCACAGTGTCCTGTCCTCAGCACCCCTGCTCAGCTCCTGTAGACTCATGCCTGTGGCTTCTTTTTATGGAGCTAATCCATCTCATATTTGGTCTCCCTCTTTTCCTGGTGCCTTTTACTTTTCACACCATTATTGTCTCTTCCTAGCAATCCTGCCTTCTCATGATTCGTACGAAGTAGGAGAACTTTAATTTTGTTATTGTCCCAAACGTTAGACCTTGAAGAGCTTTGTGATAAGGTGATTGGTTGTGCATTTTTTCCTGTTTGTTTTATCTTGTAGGCAAATATGAGAGTCACTGAGGATTTGTAAGCAAGGAAGTGACCAGAATAGATCTGTACTTCAAATCCAACCCTTTTGTGATGACCTGAAGGAGGATGTAAAAAGAGAGAAGATGCCCTCCTCAAGGCATCTCTAGTTTTTCTTCTGCATTCACCACAAATTTCCAACCTTGGTTCTGTTCTCTTGTTTTTCTATAGCCTTGTCTCCTGGCGATCTCATGCACTCCCTTGGTGTCAACCACTTCCTTGGCAGGCTACCACCAGTGCCACCTCTTAAGTCTTGTGCCACATAGACTGGCTTACCTTCCTGGATATCCAGCTGCCATCTCACACTCAAAACAACCAAATCTGAATTCATCATCCACAAACTAGAGATTCCTCTTCTTCCTTTTCAACCACTGTTAAAAGCATGACACTCTATACTATTGTTCAGGTTACAGTTCCCCCTTGGGGTCACCGCCAAAGTTTATTCAACCCCTAGACTCATTTTATAATTGCATATTCAGCATTCCAGGAGTCCTTAGCACATTTTTTATTCCAAAACATTGACATGAGTGCCAGTGTCTACGGGTAAGCCCTGAAAGGAAAATATAGGCTTCATTTGTACATGCATTGAGCTGGCATCCAGAAGGGAAGCTGGATAGGTTTGACCATAGATGTTTTAGTGAATGAAGTGACTTCCACCTTTTAAGCTGAGGGACAAAGACCAGACAAAATCAGAGAGATAGGTACAATGCCAATTGGAATGGGGGCTGGGAAACCCACAGAGGGTCTCTGTTAATCTCCTGAAGTATGTGTATCCTGCTGTATGAGGGGAAGATTCTGAGGAAGTGAAATTAGGTTACAAGAAATTACAGAGGCAGCAGGTACACATTAAGTTTTTTAGAATAGTGGTTAAGAAAGGAAGAGAGATGAGATAGCATTTCATTGGGGAAGGAAGGTAAAGTGAAGGGTATTTTGGGGATTGTTTTTAAAGGTAGGGAAAACTTGAATATGCAATTCAAAAAGACAGCAAAAAATCAGTGAAGTAGGAAAGATTTAAGATAACAGAGAAGTGTTGGGAGAATGCTCAAAAATCACAAAGACTAGAGGAGATCATGAGCACAGAGGAAGAGGCTGGTCTACAACAGTGGATGTGTCTCAAAGATATCAGCAGATGGGATGAATTTATGGTTTCTGAGTGTGTGATCTTTGATATTGGTGAGGAAGAAGTAGAAAAAGATACAGGAATGTTGAGATGGAAAGGAAGAAAAGTCATCGTGTTCACATGGATGTCTGTGATTTTGAGGAGAGGTAAACGGAGGCAGGGAAGGTTTGGTGTCCTTGGGGAGAATGAAAAATACTTGGAACGTGAAGAATTGACTGTCAGCAAGATGCCCAAACAGGAGCTTCCCAGCTTTGTCTGCACTGGGTCCATTGCTTATATTGCCTTTGCTCCTCGCCCTGTCTGTTGAATGCCTTCTTGTCTTCAAGTCCCAGGACAAAAATTACTTTCTGAAATCTTCCTTGACTGCCTTCCTCACCCTTCCCCAAGCACAGATGTTCTCAATAATAATAGCATTTATGTAGTACTTTATAGCTAAAAAGCAATTACACATTCCTTCTCTTATATATATTATCTTAATTAACCACTCTCTCCTCTGTAGCTATATCACACTTTGTTCACTACAAGAATGTAACACTTTATCAGTTCATATTCACAAAAACTAGGTATTCATTTTGACTACTAGACAGTGAGTTTATTAAAAGCCAAGTTGACATCTGACTCTCCTGTACCCCTGTGCCTAGCATAGCACCTGGTCCATATTAAAAATGCAAAGGCATGGGCTGATTTGAATGTATGAATCTCTATTTAAAATGTATGCATAAAATAAGCTTGCTGATTCTTTGAGACCCAGTCCAATAACAAATTGTTCCTATCTCCCATGAATAGTATCTTCTCCAGATTAAATAAACTTAGTTCATTCTACTTTTTTTTTTATCAGAAAATGTACTTTTATTCTTTAGCTTTCGAAGTGATTTTGTTTAGACGTCTCAAAATTATTCTTAAACCTTTAAAGTTATGGAGCCAGCAATGGCCTGAGGAAGGGGAGAAGTCCAATAATGCATGTACTGTTGAGCTGCTTACCACTGTGGGAAACCACAGCTCAATCTCACTAGGAGGTCATAGGGACAGTAAAGATCACATCTTAGAACTATTACACCCACTGTACTGATAAAGGTAGGGTATTTGTCAATATTTGTTGTTGACTCAGTGAAATTGCCAGCCTGACATACAGGTGAACCAAGGGGGCTCTGGCAACTGGAGAAAGTGGAGAAAGCTCAAAGTCAAAGAGTTATAGATGTGGCCACTTGGAGGCTGTCTGCTTGGTTTGCACAGCAATGATAAATGTCCAGGGGCTATGGATGGGGCATTACACATCCCTGGTGTTTTGAATCTAGCCAAAGCTCAGAAGAGACCAGATTAGAGAAATCTCATTAGGATTTTATGCAAACCTCAATAGTTTTATTCACCTTTTTTTTTTTCATGAGGTTGCTGACCATACTTCTTCCTTTAAAACAGCCATCAAAAAAGATGAGAACATCAACCTTTTGAATTAAGTGGATTTCAATACACTCTAAATTTTTAGCAACAATACTTATTACCAAATATCTCATGTGAACAATGCATAACTGACAAGAAATGTCTTGAGTTAGAAGGAAAGAAAAAAAGCACAGTGTTTCATCTATTACTGAAGAGGAAGGAGAAAAGGGTCATAGTCCATACTGAGGTGCCTCAATTGTCTCACAATGATGAAGTCAAGAACATTGGCATTTTCTATGCATCAGGACTGCCCGGGATGCCTTCCAGCTGCAGCATTGGGACCTTAATAAACGAGCCATATTATGTTTATACTTTACTGTTTAAGTAATGCTATTTCATTCTGTGTAAAGCCACTTAAAACACCAGTGGAAACACATGCATGCACCATGAAACAACTTTAAATGGATAATCAATTTTTATCACATATTGAGGGTTAGATTGGTATATCTGAGTGAATTATGAATGTCTGTATGTGTCCTGGATAGGAGGGTTTGCATACCAAATCTTTTTTCCTTTGTTACAGAATCAACCTATGGTAAGAGAGTGGGGAATTTCCAAAATCTAACAGTAAAAAAAATCATTCTGAAGGAATTTTTCAGAACTTTAAAAACATGGATGTATATTATTTGGGCTTAGATGTGAAGAACTGTATTAGGACATTTTAATGCCTTTTTACACTAATGCTCTCCTAAAATAGAGGGGATAGGATCAACATGTAAGACATCAAGAAAACATGGCCAGCATGACCATGAACTTATTGATGAATGTCTAGAATATACAGTGTACCCTAAAACTTATGGAGCATGATTTTAGAACAAACATGAAGAATTTGTTTACACAGTGACTAGTAAACACATGGAACTTATTATACCCACAAAGCTGGGCAGGATGAAAAGGTAAATGTGATCAAGCGGAATTTGGATTAGTTCATAGATAACAGAATCTTAGCAGTACACTAAGGGGAAATTAGGCAGGTTTAAGTTACATCCCTAACCTCTGAGGATGATGTCATGGATGCAAATTGCCACATTCATACAAAGGAATGGTATCACCTTCCATTATGGAACACAAGACTGTTGGACCACTGATCTGACACATTGTGACATTTCTTATGTTAACTACAGGATGTTGAAAATGTCATAAAACCTGAGTTCCCTGAACCACTAGGCTCTTTGATTTCCCAAGTTCCTTGAAGCACTTGTCACTCCTTTTCCAGCCCCAAAAGTAAATGGAGTGGAGAAGGTACCCTGTTGTGATCACCCTCCCCACACATCCCACAAAACACACACTGTGAACTAAGACTTCCTAGACACTTCCAAAATTGATATTATCCTCTACCTGTATCCTATCTAATAAAAGGGTAATATGCAAATTAACTGCCACACCATCCCAAAGATGGTGGTGGCCATAGCCACAAGATGGCAGCACCCAGTCCTCTTAGCCCTGCCAGAGTACTCCAGTCCCGAGGTGGGGGGTGGGGGGTGGCCGCTGAGAGCAGGCAGCAGGAACAGCCTGGCGGGATGCTTGCTTTGTTGCCATGGTGATGAGGCAAGCATTCCACCCCAGCCACGGATAACCTCTAGGCAGCGGGCACAGAGCAGCTTGGTGAGGGGAAAATGCTTGTGTCATTGTCCTGTGATGCGGCAAGCATTCTGCTCCTGGACACAGATGGGCTTCTGGGCCCTGGAGAGCCTCTGGGCAGCGGGCACAGAGTAGACAGGTCCTGCAGAGAGCTATTGGTGCATGGATTCATGTGCAGAGCTACTAGTTTATAAATGAAGGCCAAGAATTTTGAAGGGCCATAGAATAATGTTTTAAAAAGTGATTCATGCCTCATCCAAACATTAACTCATTAATTCATTATGTTTAACCATCGGCATTCTAAGTACCAAACTGCATTCAGAATCAGCACTCTTGTTAACATATCTTTTTAAAAAATGTGTTTTAGAGAGAAGAAGAGAGAGAGAGATCAGTGATGAGAGAGAATCATTGATCAGCTGCCTCCTGCAGACCACATCCTAGGGATCGAGCCCACAACCCAAGCATGTGCCCTAACTAGTAATGAAACTATGCCCTCCTGCTTCATAGGTGGATGCTCAACTGCTGAGCCAAGCAGGCTGGACATGCTACCATATCTTAATTAACAGTCAGTTTCACTTTTAAAACCCAGTATTTTGTAAAGTTTTACTACATGACAAGTCAAGTAAGACTATATTAACCAAGTCCCCAATTGATATTTGACCATGTGACATGTTCACACATTCAGGTACAACCAAAGGGGCTTCGTATATTCCTTAAATTTGAACTTTCACATCATGGCAGGTTACTATCAATAGCTCTGATGCTTTAAGACAGAATTTTGTGCATGTGACAATTTTAACTTGTATTAATTGATTGCATTAAATCATGGGATGTTTTGTTAACCATAGTTTGACCTATGTGCTGAGATGAATAAACATGTCTTAATGTAAAATAATGTTACATTAGAAAGAACATTCCAGTGTTGTTTTAGATAATCATCACACAGATCTTTTCTAATTCATATTATTTTTGAAAATGTTAATAACCCTCTGAGAATTTATTTCTATTTCCTACCACCTTTATTCTTTGTAGGTCAAGAGGAAGGAATAGAAGGAGCAAGAAGAGGAGGAAATTTAAAAAGACTGAATTTATTATCAAAGAATAAATTATTTGTGCATAACAAATGTGCATTTAATCAACAAATAACTTAGGTAAAATCTCCATTTTAAGTGATAAATATATCAAGTTCATTTAAAAAGTAAATGATGGCAGTCTTCATTTAAATGATATTAAATTCATCACAATTTATAGATTTGGGTTTAAAAGAAAAGTAACTAAAAACTTCCCATTTAAAACAAGTTGCTATCAGATGTTGGGCACTGGGATACACTATGATTCTGGTTGAATCAAGGGCTATTTTGAGTACAAAAAGAATGCCTGAAAAGTATTTTAAAAATAATTAATATTGTAGTAGCTCCTTCCTGGTTACTAAATAGCATAGAAAAGTAGCAAGATTTTGTTGTTGTTGTTTTTACTTACTTTTAGTAAAGCCTTAAACACCTTGCTTTGATGCAAAATTGGCATAAAAATAAGAAAAACACAATGAATTGAAGAATATAAAAATGATTGCTATAACCAAAGCCAACAAGCTAAAACATTCTAAAGATTCTTTTATATTCCTGCATCAATTCCTTGAACCCCCAGTCTAATCTCTTATGATAAGTCAATGGTACATAATAACAAATAAATTAATTCATTTGTTTGAAAGCAGTTTTAACTACTTAGATGTCTTACGTTTTAGACATGTTATGGGAATAGCTATATTCCCATGAAGGGGGTTACAAAGTTTCAAATCATTTCTAAGCTGAAATTAAATTGGGAAGCAATACACATAAAACAATCAGAAAATTATAAAATAGCACATTAATAAGGAAATATAAAATAGCATAATCTGTATACATAAAACAGAAATAACATAGATAGAAATGTCTGGTTTCAGGTTAGAAAGAGACTTTACATAAGCTAGTAATTGTCCAAATAAAAAAAGTGTATTACATGCACATGTACTCTAAATACACACAGACATTCCTGTTGCTCCCAGATTACACTGGCACTCAGGTATTTTTCCAGATAATACTGTGTTCACTGTAGTTTCTATTCACTGTATTTAATTCTCTAGTTGGAGTTTGATAAGAATTCAGCAGTATTGAACAAAGTTATGAATTAAGAGGAACTAGCAGATAATTTTCCTAATGGGGGAAATCCTCATATACCCCTGAAATAAACTTTATCTCTGCCTAATTCATGTATAATTCCTCATGCGTTTGTTTCCAATTATTTCACGTTAGGCAAAAATATGCAAAATTGCTGTGTTTTACCCTAATGTTCTTCTTCCACACATCTCTTAAATCCTAACACGTCTATAACATTCATTTGATGAATAATAACATTTCGGTACACTAGGTAATACATGTGTTTTTTATTTGCCACAAAGAATTGTATTTCCTCAACTGATTTATGTGCCACCTGGACAAAATTATTTTTATTATGGTTTATTTCATTTTCTCCAGCATCCACAACTGAAAAGCACTTGTAAACCACAAATGACAATGGTTAAAAAAAGAAAATTTTAAATCATCCCCCACATTTCTTTAGAGAACCCTAATGAAAAATCCAGCTGCAATACTTTTCAACTAACAAATCAAGGTAAAACCAAAGAGTTATCTGTTTTTTTTTTTTGTTTCTTTATAGACATCTAGAAAAAATTAATAGTTTCAGTTTTCTAAAACAGAGATAACCACTTGGGTTTAGAGTTTGCATAAGGCACTTGTAAAGAAACTATTCAAAGCATAAAAAAGACATAATAATAAAGAAAGTTAATATTTTCTAATCATGTATCTTCCATTTCCTGAATTATACTTCGTCTAGAACCTGAGAAAAAGCAAAGGAAGGATTCTCCTATTTCTAAGTTAAAGTACTTTTTCACAGATAATTGTGTGTTGCATCATTTTGATGAATTCCACTTAATTTTTTTGATAACTTTTAAACAACAAAATCGCAACATGTTAAAGTCAGCAATTTACAGAGTGTTTGGGAAACACATCAAATGTTTGAGGCCATTTGCCTAATGAATATAACATGGGCTCACTTCATTTCTCCTTTCCTGGAATAGCTTTGAATTTCAAACATTTGTTAGCCATTAACGACATGTTGCATCTCATACTTCAG
This sequence comes from Murina feae, assembly GCA_004026665.1. Classification (NCBI taxonomy): domain Eukaryota; kingdom Metazoa; phylum Chordata; class Mammalia; order Chiroptera; family Vespertilionidae; genus Murina; species Murina feae. Next base: position 11,536 of record PVJC01033830.1, read on the forward strand.
ATGTGTATAATGCATTTTAGATTCCACATACAAAACTAACTTATTTGTGATCCTATAACTAGACTAATTGTCCTGCCCAATAAACACTAAGGTCAACTCCTCCTGACCTCACTGCACCCAAATCTGAATAATCAGTTCTGATTTAAGAATTAAATCAGATGAACAGATTAACAGAATTCTTCATCCAAAAATATTTTATGTGCCTTTCAAAGTAACCCAAGCAAAGTTCTCCAGAATCTTCTCTAAGTGGTTCTTGGTTGTTGTTGTTTTTTTCTGTTTAAGTTTAAGTTCTGCCTAAGTTGACCTTTGCATTACTATAAATCTACCTTCAAAATCTGGTGTGGTAGTATGTGTGTGTGTGTGTGTGTGTGTGTGTGTGTCCCCTCTTTGTCTATAATAAAACAGTATAGTAGTTGCCATAAGATAAGATAAAATGGAAATGAAAATTCAGAAGCAGAAGATATTATTTTGACCAAGGAGTTCAGAGATGATTTCATGGAAAAAGTCTTAGTTTGGCTATGCCTTAAAAGATAGGTGTGGATTCAATGAGTGGAATGTGAGTTGAAAGGAGGGGGTGGACATTTAGCTACAGAAGTAAAAAAAAGTCCAAAGGCATTGAAGACGATAATCAGACTGGAGTATGGCATGCATGATGGGGACAAGAGGAAACCAGACAAGACAAGGAACTGGGAGCAGATATGTGGAGTTCTAAATAGTGGGATGTAGGTATTGAGTGGACAGTGGAGACATATAGGAGGTTTTCCATTAATTGGTTTTAAAATTTTTGTAATTGTGAAACATAACGGAAATTCAGAGAAGTGTATAAAATCATGCATATAGCTAAAAGAATTATCATAAAGCAAACACCTATGGACCTACCACCCAGGTCAGTATCTTGGAGACCTGGTCCTCATGTGTCTTCTTAGTCACTATATCACCCCCTCAAAGGGAACCATGAACCTTTTATGCTAATGATATCATTGCTTTTCTTGAGAGTTTCACCACTTTGATATATATGCCTTAAACTTAGTTTAATGTTGTTTGTACTGTTGAGTTTTATATAAATGCAATAAAGTAGTATAAATTCTTTCGTGTGTCTGGCTTCTTATATTTAGTGTTACATTTGTGAGCTTCAACCATGTTGCTGTGGTAGCTGCAGTTTGTTTGTTTGTTTGTTTATTTATTTATTTATTTATTTATTGCTCTAGTCTAGAGAGTCTTGTGTGAGTATACCACATTTATCCATCCTACTGTTGATGGATATTTAGATTGTTTCTAGTTTGGGGCTATCATGAATAGTGCTGCTAGGACCCTCTTGTATCTGTCTCTTGATGTATATTCCATCTCCTAATGGTTGCATCATCACAACACATGAAGACAGAATAGCTTGCCGAGAGACTAGTGACAAGGAAACTCCTTTGAAGATCAGGAAACTAGTTAGGCAGCTTCTAAGTAGGCTTAAGGTTCTGATACAGGATGTCTCACTTGTCAAAAAAAATCACTGCACAAAAAGTCTTTTTTCCCATATGGTTTCCCATATTCAAACCAAACAAAAATCTTTCTTTCATTTTTTTTTTCTTTTAGCATTGGATTTTAGGAGCAAAGAATCCGATTTATCATAATCCTTGGTCCATGATGGACTCTACCATTAGTCCATTTATTACCTACTTCAATAAATGTTTTATTCTGTTTATTTGGTTAATTTGAATAATGTAATAATCACCTGCAAATGCACAGTCCAAAACAAAAGCTAGGACCTTGGTTATAACTACAGCTAACCCTATGTTGCCCCCTTCATTCCATCCTCTGATTTTTGAACATTATGCATAAAACCCTCAAAAGGGACTATTGACCCCAAAGTAAGTATCCATTTGTGCTAGGCAAGTAGAAAAGAATATTGATTTCACTCTCTTTATGTCCTGTTATTTCCAGAGAGGCATATAAATGATAAAACAATAAGTTGTATGAATCATGTGAATACATATTCTTCCAGAACAAAGCACTTGCAAGGACTTCACAGTTTGTTCATATATACTTGCTCATCTCTTTTAGAAAGTTTTCTAGCAGAAATATAATTTATGCAATAATAGACTTGAAGATAAGCCAGGGGGTCTGAAAAACCTATTCCTTGATGATAAAACTGAACAAAACCATTAAGCTTAAATTCCTTATAGTTTTGCCACCAGAATGGCTTGGTGTTTAGTTTAACCCTGAATACCCAACCTTGGTGGACTGAGTAATGCCAGGACAAAGTAAAGAAGTCTGAACATCAGTTTTGAGAAAAAGACGATAAATCCAATATTACAAAGTTACAGTAGATGGTGCTAGATGGGCGCAAAAGACTCCAACAGCCATTTGGGCCACCTTCAAGATTTCTCCTGAGCTTAACAGTTTAGAAAATGTGCGATTTAGATTTCTCAATTCAGGAGAGTCACTCAGATAAAACAGTTGAATTAACAAGATCAATGAATGCAGAACCCTATAATTAGACAAATGTTAAGATTTTTATGGAAATTAATAAGAAAGACAACTTTAAAGCAGAGACCAAATTGTCTGTCTTTCTGGGGTACTGATGCCAATGTTAAATTACTAAAAGAATGGTTTTCCATTCATTTAAAATAGTATAATCTTTAAAGTTAATTTTTAAGCTAATTTGCTTTTGGTATTGGTTATTTATCATTTATAAAGTATTTGTATGCTCTGTTGGGTGGCTTTGAGATTTAAATGGTTAAATGGCCTGTATAATGTATACAAAGTGGATGTAAAGTATTATTATTTTTATCACCATTACTTAAAAGTGCTTTTTAAATATTTGTGTTCATTACTTTTTTTACATCTATTTTGTGCAGGGTATTCTTTTAGCTTTTTATGTGAATGGCTAAGCCATCCAATAATGAAGTAAATAACTTCAAACATGTATATTGCCCCCTTGCAGCCACAGCACAACATGATTCACAAGTCAGTGAGCCAGAGCTTAGACAAGCACCTGTCCTTACTGAAAGAGTTTATCTAGGGCTAAGAAGAGAGGCTCCAAACCATCTCACTAGGCACATATTTGTAACAGATGCTTCTTTTCATGATCTGAGCATTAGTGGATGTGTTGGTCTTTGGCTTCCCTCGAGAATGGAGCAACATGAAAATGCTAACCATACACAGGATGCGACTTATCTCAGAATCTGCCAGTGGCTGCAGGAAAATGTTGGATCTAGTGAAAGTCATCCCTAGAGCCACATTTAGTCTAGGCTCATTTATCAGACAGGGCATGGCAGAAATTTCTTTAGATATGTCTGGCCTAAAATACTCTATTAAATGCATATTAGCAAATCCTTGGAACTCTGAATGCTTTTTCAGAGGCTGAAAGGTTTTACCATTACGTGAACTCTCTCTATATATATTTATGAATCATATGGCCTATTGATTGAATACATGAGATACAGTTCTAATACATCTGTCTCATCTAAATAGAATATAAAGTATCCTGTGGACAGGGATACTACCTATAACGATGAAATTTTGGCACTAATTACTTTTTACAGACTCTTGCTCCTAAATGCTTAAATACATTAATATTAGAATTAAATAATGATAGTATTATGAATATTTTGTCTTATTTATTTTCCAATATGTGTTCATTGTCCATAGAAAAATATGCCTCATCCTTGCTATAATCAAAATTTATAGTAGTCATGGTGGAGATGGTTTCTTCAATTACATTGACAGTATATCCAGAAACTAATATGCAATAGGCCTGTCCAGTAAGAAAGAAAAAATCCGTATTTTTAAATGTCATAGAAACTATTCCTGCAGTTGCCCAACAGCTGACTTTCAAATATTAATAATTAGTTTCTGGGCTAGGACTATTGCTCAGCAGTTAATGTACTATGCGTGCTACACACGAAAGACCTTGATCTGATGCTTGTTGAAATCTCTCCTATCTTCCAATGGGAGCAGGCAGTACTGTGGAGGTGACACTGGGTGCCTTAGTGGAAAGAGCTGTGTGATGTATCACCACTCACCAGCCCTCGCTACAGATCTGTTTAGAGCAAGATTACAGTCTCAGCAGAGCCTCTCATTTCTCCTGGTCACAGGGTTATGGAGCACTTTACAACTTGTGCTACAGGAAGCCAGAGAGGGATTTAAATGCAAGACTGGAAGAGCCCCTCCATAAACCTCAGCCAGATCAGCCTTGATTCACAAGAAGTTTCTACCTCCTCTGCCTCTGAGATAGCCAGATCCATATTTATAGAAAAATGTAAACTGGAAACATGAAATGGAATTTGAGTGGGCTATATTTTATCTGATCACAAATTTAAGATGCCTTGGAAAGCCTCCGAAATTCTGGCAAGAAAAATGGCTCTCTATGGAGCACGTACTAACACTAATGGGAGAACAATCCTAATAAGGTCAACAAAAATGTTCTTGTAATGGAGTTCATTAACAGTGCTGCTAGATGACTGTTTCAAATGGTCACTGCTACAGTCTCTGCTATGGAGGAAATCTTTTGTTTCATTTTATTTTATTTTATTTTTTAAACATATTTTATTGATTTTTTACAGAGAGGAAGAGAGAGGGATAGACAGAAACATCAATGAGAGAGAAACATCGATCAGCTGCCTCCTGCACACTTCCCACTGGGGATGTGCCTGCAACCAAGGTACAGGCCCTTGACTGGAATCGAACCTGGGACCTTTCAGTCCACAGGCCAACACTCTATCCATTGAGCCAAACTGGTCAGGGCTTTTGTTTCTTTTTTTTTAATTTTTATTTTTTATTATTACATAAAGTTTTACAAAGATTAGTACATATATCTCTTTTTCCCCCTGCCCTTCTCCCAGCCTCCCCTATCCCCCAGTGTTTTGTGTCCATTGGTTTTGCTTAAATGCATGCACCAAAGTCCCTTGGCTGATCTGTTCCCCCCCCACACACACACAATGTCCCTGTCCTTGTTGCTGTAACCACTGCTTGGAAACCTATGATTTCCAAATTTTCACCTCTGCTCCTTACCTTTAAGATATGATGTGACATTTTTATTATTTTAAATTTACAATTTCTGGGAATGGTTTCAGTGATTTTTTTTCAAGTTAACCCATTACAAAATGAGATACTATTCCTTTCGTGAAATTGCTCAGTGTTCCCATCAAAGGGTCCAAGAGTTTCCCAAATTCATAACTTTATCACTTTGTCTACTTCCCATCCTTTGCCTCCTATGTACAATTCATCACAAAACTCAGCATTTTTGTCTCCACAATACCTCTAATATCTATTTGTCATTCACTAAATATGTACTAAACAACAGTGGGAAATACTACAAGTGGTGATTTTGTTCACAGCTAAACCTGGGATTTACTGATTTTCATAGCCATTACCTTGGACCAGGTCTGTGGTAGATTAAAGATTGCTACAACATCACTAATCACCAGAGAGATGCAAATCAAAATGACGATGAGGTACCATCTCACAGCTGTCAAAATGGCTACCATCAATAAATCAACAAGTGACAAGTGCTGGAGAGGATGCGGAGAAAAAGGAACCCTCGTGCACTGCTGGTGGGAATACGGGCTGGTGCAGCCACTGTGGAGGACAGTATGGAGTTTCCTCAAAAAATTAAAAATGGAACTGCCTTTTGACCCAGTGATCTCACTTCTAGGAATATATCCTAAGAAATCAGAAACACCAATCAGAAAGAATATATGGACCCCTGTGTTCATAGCAGCACAATTTATAATAGCTAAGATCTGAAAACAGCCTAAATGCCCATCAGCAGATGAGTGTATTAAAAAACTGTGTTACATTGACACAATGGAATAATATGCTGCTGTAAAAAGGAGGGAATTCTTACCATTTGAGACAGCATGGAGGGACCTAGAGAGTATGATGCTAAATGAAATAAGCCAGTCAGAGAAAGACAAACCTCACATGATCTCACTCATATGGGAATCTAAATAACAAAATAAACCAATGAACAAAATAGATCCAGAAACATGGAAGCACGGAACAGACTGATGAATCTCAGAGGAAGGTGGGGGTAGGTGGATGGAAAGAATTAACCATAGAATTTATATGCATATATGCATAACCCATGGACACAGACAATAGTGTGATGAAGGCTTAAGGGAGTGTGGGGTAGAGGAGATCAATGGACAATAACAGGGGACATCTGTAAACTTTCAAAAATAAAGATACATTTTTTAAAAAAAGGCCCCATATATTATTTGAATCTGTCATATCAATTTCATTGGGGAGCGATAATTCATGCCCTTATATTTAAATGTTGATATTAAGCTATCAATAAACCATTTGAACTCTACAAGTGCTTGGAAGCCATTCTGGATTAAACCAACTAACAATCTGAAGTTTAGTGTTGTTGACAAAAAGCTAGTATTAGGAAGGCTGATGTATCAACGCATGGTAATTTTAAAAGTACATAAATATATTGTATAAACAAAAATAACAACCTTTAATTATTCAGAGGATTCTTATTTTTTTTTCAAGAGTTGCTTTGGACCCTCATTCACCACTCAATATAGTAAAACACAGCAAGTAAAAAGATGAGTAACATTCATTTGTTTTCAAAACCATAAGCTATGTTGGCTGTAGTTATTACGCATGCTTTATTTCTACACACAGTTAATAAAAACAAACAATTTGATGAGAATGTGTTGAACACTTAACCATGTAAAAGCTCTGTGCAGGAATTGTTTTTTCCTTAATATACTGGGGGATATGTATGTAACAATACCAGAAAAAATTGAATGATGTAAACTGCAAAAATGAAATATAAAAATACAAGCTCAATACTTTGTTAATACTATGGTGAAGATTAATTTCACCTGAGGTAGAATGTGAATAGGGTCAGGAGTCAGTGAGGAAATCCTGGAGTGATCACTTCTCTTCTAGGGATTGAGGAATAATTTCAACCAATGTGGAGGGAAGAAGCAGAAGGTAATGATAGGAGGGAAAAGAAATTTGGTTGAGGGGACTGCATAAGCAAAGTACAGGTTAAATTTGGAGACTGGAGAAGGCAAATCCCACTGTGGTACCTTGCTACACAGGGTACCAAATTTGGGAAGAGAAACAAGTTTGGGAAGGTACATTACCATGGACTTTAGAAGACCACCTAGGGCATTTGGATTTTGTAGACAATGGAAAGCCATAGAGATTTTTGAGCAAGAAAGCAACACTACTACCAAATTTATTTTTGTTAAATTTGTTGTCAATAAAAGGATTTGAAATAAACTAAATGTTCAATACAAAGACTCATAGGAAAAAAATAGTTCTTCCCCACAATGGAATATCAAATCACCATGAAAAGGAATAAGGATGATTTCTATATTTTAATACATCTCCATAATCTGTCTTAAAAGAGTTACAAAACATTGTATTTAGCATGCTATCTTATTTTTAAAAAAATATATTTTATTGATATTTTACAGAGAGGAAGGGAGAGGGATAGAGAGTTAGAAACATTCATGAGAGAGAAACATCCATCAGCTGCCTCCTGCACACCCCCTACTGGGGATGTGCCTGCAACCAAGGTACATGCCCTTGACTGGAATCGAACCTGGGGCCCTTTAGTCTGCAGGCCGACGCTCTATCCACTGAGCCAAACCAGT
>PVJC01033831.1:0-19224 GCA_004026665.1 Murina feae
GCTGGAGGGCCCAGGCACCAGGTAGTGCAGAGCCTGTTGTTGAAGTGGCGAGTTTGGCAGTTCCATAAATAAAATTTAAAATTTAATTAGATGGAGGACATTGCTAAAAGATCAACAGTGAAGATTAAGTAATATCTAGAAGTGATAACTGAAGGGCCTAAATCCCTTTAGAGGCAGGAATAAATGAAATCTAGAGTAGAAAGTCACCAAGAATGTTGACAAGAATTTAGACAGAGAGGACAAGTAAACGAGGCAAATACTGCCCCAAGCCGAATTTCTACTACCACCTCCAGGTTTTGAGTGGGATGCAGATCTTAGATACTCTCAGAACATGCCTCCTGTTCTTTTTTTTGTAACCAGGCTCAGGGGATCTAGCCCTTCTCTCTTGTAGTCTCAGAATCCTCTCCTTTTCTTCTACTTTTGGCCCCCCCTCCCCCGCCCACTCCCAGACAATTCAGTTCTCTAGTACTTACCTCTAGGATAGCTGTGAAGCCTAAATGAGGTAATAATACATATAACATGCCTTACACACAGAAAGCATTTTGTAATAATTACATATTTTTGTTATTATGGAATTAAGGCCCCAAACTAGAGAGAGTTTAGAGTTGAAGGCCAGGAAACAGACTACTAGGATTTAGAAATTTGCCAGGTAGGAGGCTAGGTAGGCTTGAACCTAATCTCTTTGGGCATTCTTCCAAGAAGCATTTTGGTGGCCCACCTGGCAACCTGAAATCTAGGCCATCTTCCATCACAATCCCTTTGCCATTTTCCAGACAACTGGTTATTTTGCAATTAACAGTGGGTTAATTGCTTGGAAATATTTACTTGACAGAGCCAAAATTTAAACTTGCTCCAATGGAAGTATCTTGGGTCAGAAGTATGCATTGGGTAGTTGGTTGCAAAATGGGAATTAGATGGAGAGGGGATCCATCTCTATTAATCTCCACTTTGGTATAGTGATAGACTTGTGAAAGGGGTAAGAACTTAATTGTTCAGTGTCATCAGGAAGTCAATTATTTTAATCTCTCTTCAATAATTAGCTATTAATTAAGCTGGGACTAAAGAGGAGAATAATTGGATATGGATTTGCTCAGACTATCTTATGCCTTGTGGAGCAAATAGGCTTGGCTATTAATGAGATCTTAGGTAAAAGGCACAAAGGGAGGCAACCAGCTAGAGGTGATACCTGGCTAAGAGCAATATGATAGGTTAGATGGACTCATAGTATTTTTCATCTTCTCCTAGACTTTTCAGTGATCTTTTCCCCAGGCTTCTACATAGCAGTCCCAACCCTGAGGCTACCCCACTATAGACAGAAAGTTTCGTATGTTATGATTAAGAATATGGATTTGGGCCCTGGCCAGTGGTTAGAGCTTTGTCCCTGTCAGAGCACAGCCAATCAATGTGTCTCTCTCACATTGATGTTTCTCTCTCCCTTCCTTCCTTGCTCCCTACTTCCCTCCCTTCCTCTCTAAAAATTAATGGAAAAATATCCTTAGGTGAGTATTAACAAAAAACAAACAAAAAAGAATATGGATTTGGAGCCAGATCTGAGCTAGAATCTCAGCATGGCCACTAACCACCTGAGTGACCATGAGTAAGTTACTTAATCTCTGTTTCCTCAGCTGAAAAATGGCAATAATAATAATAATAATAATAATACCACATGATTGTTTAGAATTATTTGAAATTAATGCAATAAATCCCTTAGCATAATGCCTGACAAATGAAAAAGTACTTGTCAGTGAATACTTTTTCCATTTCATGCTTTCCCACACCAGGAATCTTTTGTGATGGAAAAAGCCAAGCTTCTCTGATGTTTTACACATACTTCTTCCAATAAGGCTGCTACCAGTGAAGGCTTGATGAACCCTTGGGCCCTGCTTATGGCTGTGGCCTGGCAGCCCTTCTGTCTTTGACAAGTCCTTCTCTACCCTTTCCAATATGGTGTAATGGTTTTAAGTGTGGGTTCTGGAGTTAGACAGATCTGGGCTGAAATCCAAGCTCAGTTACTTCCTGGCTGTGTAACTTTGGTCAAATCATTAACCATTTTATATCTCAATTTCCTCATCTGTAAAATAGCACAAGAATATTAAGTTACCACAAGGGATTATTGGAAGGATTCAATGAGCTCATGCATGTGAAACACTCAGAACAGTGTCTGGCATGTGATAAGTGCTCAAAAAGTGGTAGCTATATTATTATCTAATTATTCTTTCCAGCCTGGCTCCCATTCACTCAGGGACCTGAGGGATATCAAAAGTTCATCTGACAAAATCATATAAGTGGAGACTCAGTGGTTTAAGAGTCCCTTCTTCTACCACCATGAGACCAAAGGCACCATTAACTCATGACAGGTTATAGATTCTAAATGGTGCCAATTTATTTATTTTTTAAATTTGTTTTTTTTAAATTGATTTTTAGAGAGGAAGGGAGAGGGAGAGAGATAGAAACATCAATGATGACAGAGAATCATTGATCATCTGCCTCCTGCACACCCCACACTGGGGATCAAGCCTGAAACCTGGACATGTGCCCTGACAAGGAATCAAATGGTGGCCTCCTGGTTCGTGCGTTGGTGCTCAACCACTGAGCAACACTGGCTTGGCTAAGCTGTGCCATTTTAAAATATGCCCCCCCCCCTGTTTTTTTAATCCTCACCCAAGGATATTTTTCCATTGATTTTTAGAGAGAATGGAAGGGAGGGGGAGAGACAGAGAGAGAAACATCAAAGTGAGACACATGGATTGGTTGCCTCCTGCATGCACTTTAACTGGGACTGGGGATCAAGCCTGCAACCGTGGTACTGTGTCCTTCACTGGAATCAAACCCAAGACCCTTCCATCCACGGGTTGATGCTCTATCCACTGAACAAAACTGGCTAGGGCTGGCCTCCAAATCTTTGACGCTCATATTGAGAGGTGATGTCTAGTCTCCTCTTTTTGAATCTGGGTTCTGTGAAGGGTTGACAAATAGAATATGACAGAAATGGCACTGTGACAGTTTCTGGCGCTATGATTCAAGAAACTGGCAGCTTCCATTTCCTGTCTCTGGCAGTGTTTACTCTTAGAACTTAGCAATATGCTGTGAGGAAGGCCCATCAGCCCACGAAGAGGCCCCTATGGAGAGGAAGTGAGACTTCTGGCCCTCAGCCCTTGCTGAGCTCTCAGTTGACAGCTAGCACCAACTTGCCAGTCAATGTGAGTGAGCCATCTTAGATGTAGATCTTTTAGCTTCCAGTTGAGCCATCCCAGCTGACACCAATGAAGCAAAGGTCAGACCACCTTGCCCGTTGGTGTGAGCAGGATCAATGTTGTTTTAAGCCACTATGTTTGGGGTGATTTGTTACATTGCAATGGATCAGAACACAGATTATGGGCAGCTGGCCAATAGGTGGAGGAAATCTTTTGGAGCAGGCTGTTCTATGTATTGACAAGAACATCATACAAGTGGTAACTGGTCCTATCCATATGTAGGGCTGACCTTTGGCTGAATTATGGAATGAACTTGTTATGAGATATGGTTATTAAGTCTAAAGATTTAGTCTTGAACAAATCACAAAGGCCTCCTTCCTCCTTCTGCTTGGGCCCTGAGAGCCTGTGGCTTGATTGTCTTCCAAAGATGCCTCATTCCCAAGATGAACAATACTGCGGTTGAGTTTCTACTGCTGCAGGCATCAGATGGAATTCATCACTGGAGTCCTCCTAAAGGCCATGTAGAACCAGGAGAAAATGAGTTGGAAACAGCCCTGCAGAAGACTCAGGAGGAAGCAGACCTAAAAGCAAGCCAGTTGACCATGATTGAGAGGTTCAGAAGGGAGCTCAATTATGTGGTCAGGGAGAAGCTTAAAACAGTCATACTGGTTGGCAGACGTGAAGGACTATGGTGTGGAGATACACCTCTCCCATGAGCACCAAGCTTACTGCTGGCTGGGCCTGGATGAGGCTTGCCAATTGGTACAATTCAAGGGGATGAAGGCAGTGCTCCAAGGACACCAGTTTTTCTGCTCCACAGTGGCCTGAGCTGACTGAAACAGTCATTCACCTCAGTAGGATCCTTGAGGGCTGTCTGAGATGAATCCACCTTCAGTTCTGGAGACGGTTGTGCTGGTCTTTGGCTCATCATTGCAAAGAGTAGATAGGTTAGTAAGAGGAGAACAAACAAAAACCTTAGCTGGGTGTAAAGGAAGGCAAGGGAGAGTTAAAAAAAAACTAAACCCCAAACAGCTTATCTGTCTTAAAACAAACAAATAAGCAAACAAAAATAAACCACAAACACAAAATGCTTTTAATAAAAATAATTGAACAGTATTATACTAAATACTAGGGGCCCGGTGCACAAAAATTTGTGCACTGGGGGGGTGGGTCTCTCAGCCCGGCCTGTGCCCTCTCCCAGTCTGGGACCCCTCTGGGGATGTCCACCAGCTGGTGTGCCTGGCCAGCATGGGGTGAGGGGTCAATGTTTGTTTGCAAGCTGGCCAAACTCCCCAGTGGAGACCCTCACCCCAGGGGGTGTAGCAAGCCTGGGTGAGGGGCTTAAGGCAGTTTTCAGGCTGGCCACAGCTCCCACTGACCCTACAGGCCACCCGCCTGGGAAGCCGAGGCTAGGGTGGCGCTGGCCACCTCACGGCCTCCCGGGCGGGGCCCGCGGGGGTCCGGCCGCCTGGTCCCCGTGCCCCGGGAGGCTCCCGCCTGGGAAGCCGAGGCTGGGGTGGTGCTGGCCACCCCAAGGCCTCCTGGGCGGGGTCCGCGGGGTCCAGCCGCTTGGTCCCCGCCTCCCCCCGCCAGGCTCCTGCCTGGGAAGGCATCCACAGGCCCAAGGCTCTGGATGGCTTCCCAGGCGCGAGGCTCCCAAGATGGCAGAGGCCACAGCCCTGGAGAAGCTGCACACTGGGGCTGCGGCGTCCGCCATCTTGGCTGGGCTAATTTGCATAAAACAGCTCTGATTGGCTGGTGGGCATGGCTTACCCCCGTCCCGGAGAAATGGTTAATTTTAATATTTCGCTTTTATTAGTTAAGATTGATTCCCTCCCTGCCAAATTCATTGCTCCCCCATACCCCATATATCAGAAATTATCATGTTTCATCCAGTTACTCAAGGAAAACATGTAGGGGTCATCAATGAATCTTCCCTTTCTCTGACTCCTCACGTCCAGTTCATTAGAAAGTTCTGTTGGCCAGATGAATGGATTAGAAAACTGTGGTACATCTACACAATGGAATACTATGCTGCTGTAAAAAGGAAGGAGTTCTTAGCATTTGCAGCAGGATGGATGGAACTGGAGAACATAATGCTAAGTGAAATAAGCCAGTCAATGAAAGAAAAATACCACATGTCCTCACTCATCTATGGATAATAATAACCATTATAAACTGGTGAACAAAAATAGACACAGAGGCAGAGCAACATCAAACAGACTGTCAAATTACAGCAACAAGGACAGGGACGTTGAGGGGGGGTAACAGATCAGCCAAGGGACTTTTGTGTATGCATTTAAGCATAACCAATGGACACAAAACACTGGGGGGTAGGGGAGGCTGGGATAAGGGCAGGGGAAAAAGAGATATATGTACTAATCGTTGTAAAGCTTTATGTAATTAAAAAAAATGTGAAAAAAAGTTCTGTTGGCTCTATCTTCAAAATATCCTAAATCTGTTCTCTTCTCCATCCCTGCTGCCACTCCTCTAGTCCAAACTATCCTTTTGTCTTATTTGGACTAATTTGAAGTAGACATAAACTTATGTACCTTCTCAGATTATTTTCCAAGATGCTTCCCGTTTCCATATTATGCTGCTGCCATTCCAGTTTTGGCATCCTTCGTGAGCTTTCAGAGCTACAGGGTAGTCTGAGTTGAAATTCTGAACCAGCAAGACCTTAATGTTTCATAAACTATGACCATGACTACCAAGTTATCACTCCACTTCCACACTTGGATAAAATGCCAGACCATGGGCATGGGATCTGGCTTTGTGAGAAGCTGCCGAAGGACCAAATGATGCAACCTGGAGGTAAAGAGCAGTCAGTATCTTGGGGTATGAAATTTAGTGGAAATGAGGAGGCATGAGGGAGCCAGGCAGATAAATTTCCTCCTTCCTTAACAACTCTGAAATGTGTTTTCCTTTCAGCCATTTTGAGCAAACCTGGCAAATGGCCTTCAGCCAAAGGCCAGCGGAGTAATGCATTCATGCATTACATTGTTTTATATCTTTCCTTGCCTCACTTAACCTTTTTTCATTATCCTTGTTGCCTTAGGTTTGCACAACTCCCAAATGGTTAGTATGTGAATTTTTAACTCAAGCTCTGTTTTAGGAGACCCTGGCTAAGACATTTGATATTAGAAATGGTTCTAGAAAATAGACTGTCAGGATGGGGTTCTAGAGTTGGGTTGCTCACTTGTCTATAAGCATTAAGGACCCTATTGGTGGTACTAAGTGTGAGGAAATAACCTCTGACATTAAATGGCATTGCAATTACTTGAGCTTTCATCTGTGGTATGTGGTATTGTATTGGTGTGATATGAAGCTGCAGGGCAAGATATGGGAGGTCAAATGGCTATGGCACTTAATCAATATATAGTGTTATTTATAAGGATCTTGAAATAGAATGGTTGCTTTTGACTGCAGAGGAAACTGGCTCTATGGAAGATTTGAAAGAGATCTTTATCTTCTGTAGTTGCAGGATAGACTGCACTAAAAATCAGGCTCAGGATCTGATAATACGGGTGGCACAGATGAAAAAAAAAAGACTAAATGTACAAACTTGTCAGGCCCATTTTTTCAAAATCAGATAGGGGATGAGTGGAATGAGATGAGGAATGAGTCTTTGGGTGGATGAATCCAAGTATTGTAAATCTTCTAGTTTCCTTGAATTTTTCTTGCTGGCAGAAGCTGCAACCTTTTTCTTGCCAGAGAAGAATAGCTTCCATTTTCATGGGAAGCGTGTCATGATTTTACCTGAAGCAGCTGCCTTACAAAAGACATTTTTTCCTCAAGATGCACTCCATCATTTTCATTACCTCCAGGTCAATAACCAGAATCACATCTCAGCATAGCTTGGATAGAGAAGTATACACTTCGCTTCAAAAAGTCTTTATACTTATTAATAGGGAGACTTGAAAGCAGTTTATAATATCAAAAACACCATTTATGTGCAAGAAGTAAGATATACACCAAAATCTATACTGCATGATTCCATTCCAATGACTTCCAGGAACAGACAACACAAATCTACGGAGAAAGAAATAAAGTGGTTGCCTCTGAGTAGACAGTAAGGGATTAATTGGACAGGGCAGGAGGGAAATTTCTGGGGTGATGAAAATGTTGCATATGTTGTTTTGAGTGGTAGTTACATGGGTATGTATATATAACTGTCAAAAGTAAGGTCTCTGTTTTTTGTATGCAAATTATATGTCAATTAAAAGTTAACAGGGAATTCACCTTTATTTGGCAAGGACATGCTCACTGTCTTACCTCAAGGTATTTTAACTCTTATACTTTCCATAATAATATCATATATAGGAAGCTTAAACATCTTTACACTCCACAGAATATCATACTGTCCCACCTTATTGATGAATATATTTACATTGTAAATTTCTACAGGTTTAGGAGTTGGGTAGAGAACATCCTTTCTAAGGTAGAGGATAAAATACTGTACTTTGCACTTTCTACCACTAAGGAAGTAGTCCAGCATTCTTAGATCTTTTAGGATTTTGTATACAACACATGGGACTACTGCTCTGACCAGTTTCAAGTGAGGACCAGGGCAAGAGAGGGCAGCAGGGCTAGACCACAAGCTGATCTGCTTCCTGGACCATGTGATGATATTTCAGATCCAGTGGTCCTAGAATAAGTCTCTGGCAAATCCGTAGGAAAGTGACGTTGAGGACATCTGAGGTTCTGGAGAAAGGTCATGCCCTTGGAAGTAGAGAACTGTTCTGGTGTGCTAGTAGAGACTGAGTACCTAATCATAGCACATGGTACCTAGGCTGAATGACAATATTGTCCCAAACTTAGTAGACTAAAGCACCACACATTTCTTATCTGTTTCCATGGGTCAGGAATCTGGTCCTGGCTTAGCTGAGTCCTCTGTTCAGGGTCTCACAAGAATGCTGTCAAGGTATTGGCTAGGGTACCTTATTTTCTGGAGCTCAGGGTCTGCTTTCAAGATCAATGGTTATTGGCAGAATCCAGTTCCTTTCAGTTGTAGGACTGAGGTTCTCTGTTTTCTTGCTGGTTGTTGACCAGGGACCTCTCTTAGTCTCAGAGACTGACTGTAGTTCCTTGCCATGTGGCACTCTCACAGGTCCTCTTACATTGTTTCAGTTTAGTTCTTTTATTTTAAAAACATTTTATTGAATTTTAGATAGAGAGGAAATGAGAGGAGGAGGAGAGAGAAACATCAATGTAAGAGCAGAACATTGATCAGTTGCCTCCTACTGGGAATAGAGACTACAACCCAGGTATGTGCCCTGACCGGGAATGGAGCCAGCAACCTTTTGGTGCATGGGACAGTGCCCAACCAACTGAGCCACATTAGCTAGGGCTTTTATTTTGTTTTTTGATATACACATACATTGTAGAATAATCACCAAGATTAAGATAACACATCCATCATCTGACATACTTAATATAGTGAACTCTTTTTTCATGAGAACACTTAAGATCTACTCTCAGCAACTTTCATGTACATAATACCGTATTATTAACTAGCATCACTATGTAGTTTAGTTCTTAAAGGCCATCAGGAGAAGCTTTCACTCCAGTATGCCAAGATAGAGTCTTAGATAATGTAATGTAATCACCACAGTGATTATCCCATCACTTTTTGCCATATTGTGTTGGCTAGAAGCAAGTCACAGCTTCTACCTAAACTCAGGAAAGGGAATTATATAAGCATATGACTCAGTGGGGATCATCTTAGGATGTTTACACTACAAGTACCAAGTGTGTATGAATATGAGCTCCTTACAATAAATTAGGTGTTATTTGACATACCAAGTTATAAGGATGGGCACAAACATCAATGATGTATTGTGTGATGGAAGCAGTATACCTAGGATTTGGCTCAAGCAGGTCAGTAGGCATGAATAAAGTGTAGGTCAGATGGTCCAGACAGGTGTCACCTGATTTTGCCATACCAGTGCCCCTCTTTCAATCCATACCCATGTTGTCTTATGTTGGGGTGGGGATCTGCTGCTGTCAACTGACAGGCAGAAAGTTTTCTGCCCTGATTCACAGATGAGTCAGTGCAATATGTTGGCACTATGTGGAAATGGATTGCTCTCCCATTATAGTCCCATCAGCAGTAGCTCTGAAGGACAGTGGGGAAGGAAATACGCCCAGTGGGTAGGCTTCCCTTCACTGAAGCTGATTTAGCATCTGCCACAGCTGAGTGTCCAACTTGACAGCAGTCCTCCATACAGCACCATTATTCAGCGATACCCTCCAGCTATTCAGTGTCAGGTCAATTACTTGAATCCCTTCTATCCTGAAGGCAGCCATAATTTCTTCCTCAGCAGAATGGTTATGTGCTCAGAATGGATTTGCCTTCTCTCTCACTGTCTCCACTGTCTGAGGGCTTACAAAATGCCTGATCAAACAACTGAATAGGTGGTTGAAGGCTCAGCTCAGATTCCAGGAGGATTAAACCTTGTAGGGTTGGGAGCTATATATCATATATGCTAAGATGTGGTATATGCCTTGATCCAATGATTGGTATACAGTACTGCATATCTTATAGTTGGAATATGCAGATCCAGGAATCTGAGTCAGGAAACTTGGAAAAATCCGGTAAACACTACAGGGTTGAGAATCTCCTTCCCACTTTGCTGGGATAATAGCAGTGAATGCAAATGGAAGCATTGTTTGTGTTAATGGCAGCCATGACTGCTATCAAATGAAGAATGTCATTGTCAGAGAAGCTGGTAAAACTTAATGACAGATGAGGGGAGTAGAAAATTCAAGTAAATAGAAAGAATTTTGGGGTTTGGGGTGCAGTGAAGTTCTGGAATCACAGACAGACCTAACTTTAAATCTTGGCTTTACAACTTATCTGCATGACATTGGACAATAGCTTTATATTCTGAACATCACTTCCCATAGAGAGATGATAAAAGTACCCATCCTTGAGACTTAATTAACATTTTTAGTAATGTTTGTAAAAGAATAGTGCCTGGCAAAGATTAAATGTTCAATAAAATCATGTGTGCAATGAACATACTTCTTTCTCATTTTAGGACAAATGTAGTATGACTATAAAAGCAATGAGGTAGAACTGTCGCAGAAGCTTCCTTGAAGGAGCTTCTTTGATGGTGCCCTCATCAATGCTTAACCCAAAGATAAATTTACTTTGACATTAATGGGGCTTGAACTGCAAGGTCCTGTATTTGTATTAGCCCAATCCAAAGCTCTGGGAATGGCTGTAGTAATGTGCTCATATAACCATAATTTTTAAACTCTATTCTAAAGTTTGTTTTAATACAATTGCTTTGAAATTCCTGTAAAATAATCAGCTGATTTTTTTCTTTTTAATTTCTGCATTTTGTTTCTGGTGTTCAATAAGAAAGGAACTTTCAGTCAACTAATTGTAATACTTTTCTTCAAATGATATATTGCCTTTATTTCCATATTTTGAGTAGCACTGCTCTCGCCTCATACACAATTGTCATTTGGGGACTTCTCTTTGCATATCTTCTATCACCTGTTTCCTGCATTTCATGTGTTCTGCTCAAGAAGTTTCCTAAGAAAAAGATGCATTGGAAGTAAATTCTTTGAGAATTTGAATATCTGAAAATGTCTTTATTCTTCTCTAGAACCTTGTATTGTTTGACTCGCTATTTCTAGGTTGGAAAAAAAACACATTGCAGTGTTGCTGTTGAATAAATGAATGTGATTCTGATTCACAACGAGCATTCTTTTTGTTGTTGTTAATCCTCACCAAAGGATATTTTTTCCATTGATGGAGAGAGGGTTGGAGAGAGAGAGAGAGAGAGAGAGAGAGAGAGAGAGAGAGAGAGAGAGAGATTGAGAGAGAGAGATTGAGAGAGAGAGAGAGAGATGTGAGAGGCACATCGATTGGGTTGCCTCCATCATGTGCCTGGTCCAGGGCTGGGGATCAAGCAACCGATATATATGCCCTTGACCGGAATCAAACCTGAGACACTTCAATCTGCAGGCTGACACTCTATGCAATGAGGCAAACTGGCTAGAGCCCAGTGAGTATTCTTGATCCCTGTATGTATCCTGTTATGATTCCCCCTCTAGAAGCTTATTATAACTTATCTTTACCTCTGATTTTTACAAGACTTAGTGATGATAAACCTTACTGGGGATATTTTCTCATTCATTGTGCTGGGCACTCAGGGGGCCCTTCTATCTGGATACTTATGTCCTTCAGTTTTGAGGAATAATCTTGTTTTGCTTTTTCCATATTTTCTTTTTTTTCTGTTATCTCTTTCTAGTACATCTATTAGTCAGACATTGAATATTCTATACTAGTACACTGATTTTATTCTGTTTTCTCTTCACCATAGTTGATGAAACCAGGCTACAATAGTAACTCTTAACCTCAACATATGGGGAGAGAAAAAAGCATATGTAAGACTGGTAAATGATAACAGAATGGAGGAAGGTCTCATTCCATATGCTCATAAAAGGAGATACCAATGAAAATTTGGCTGGTTCCCCCCTTCAAAATTCCCAGTAGTCTCAGGAATTAGAGGAACCACGTAACTTTGACAGTGAGTAAATGGAGTGGTTCTAGTAATGTGTTCATATAACCATGTTTGTTTTTTCAACTATATTCTAAAGTTTATTTTAACATGTTTTATTTAAAATTCTCTGAAAAATAATCAACTGATTTTTTCTTTTTCACTTCTTCATTTTTTTTTGCATTTTGTTTCTGGTGTTTGATAAGAAAGGATCACTTAAAAGTCTGTTTATAGAACAGTTAGGCTCCAAATTCTTATCCCCATTCATGCAGTCAAGATGCCAAATCAAACAGGAGAGGGGAAGAATAATGTAGGAAACTGGAGCAGAGAAACTCTGAGCTCTGGCACTTTAGGAACAGAGTAGAGCAGTGATGCATTAAACCAAAACCCAGGAAAAATAATTGAAAATCTGCTTCTGGATTGATATATTTCTAGCCAGCCCACTTCTGCTCCCCAACATTAGAATGCAAGCAATCAGGCTTATCCAGTTCCCCCAAAAGCAGTTGATTAAAGAAACTTTCTCAGGAGAAACTGAACAGCCCTGTGATGTTCACATTTAGGGGAACCTAGAAAAGAAATGCCAGAAGGCCATATGCTTGTTCTAATATGCACCAATTGATAAAACCTGCTGCCACACAGAGTTTCCATTCAGCATTTAGAAGTTCAATTTAAAATTAAATGAGCAGCCAAGGATCATTAATTGTTTGAAAAGGGCATCCAAAATGCAAGACAGAGACAAAATGAGCAGAAGAGAAGCAAATCAACAGAACAAGAAATAGTTCAAAAACTTAAGAAAGCTTCAAAGAGAATATAACATTTTTAGAGAGGGGAAATATTAAATCCACTAGACTAGAAAAGGATGTTATATAAAAGGAACAGAGAACAAGTGACTTTGGCACTCATTCTAATACACAACTTTCAGTTGTATGTACCATGTGGTGGAAACTAAGAGTGCATAGTTGTGAGTCTGAGTATCATACTGAAAATAAGGGATGTAAGTAGCCAAAATGTGTACTGACTACTATATGAAAATACATTTCTGTGTTTTCTCATGTTATAAAACAATTCATTTTGTTTCATTTTCTTTGAATTATGTGAGAAAAGGTATAAATTGTCAGCCGACATAGAACTTAGGGCGTTCTCAGCTCTCTTCTGAGCATGCATCTCGTCTTGGGCATGTGTATGGCCTGTATTCCCAGGAATATGTGGAAGCTTTCAGAGCCCTTATTCTCTAGTCTAAAGCATCTCGTTGCCCTGCGTTTCCTACTGAGATTTTCAGTTAGTGTATTATTTGCTTCAACTGTTATCCCTTGCCCCAGGTGGCAGCAACTAATATATTTGCTTTCAAATGTGTTTGACAATCACCCCCTCAGTAGATGCCACAGCCCTGGAAGAGTTCTGAGATAGGCTTAATAAAAGCAAGCCCTTTGAATTGGTCTTTCAGGGAGTCAACAAGCAAGTTAAAAACAGATCAAAACCAAAAAAACCCAGACAATTCTTTAAGAACAAGGTCTGTTCTGCTCCCTCTGGTACTGGGCACTGGGCACTGGGTACTTGTACCACGAATGTGGGCTACTGTCTTTCAAGACCTCTGCTGAGCTGGGGAGCAGGGAATGGGCCCAAGGTAAGTTAAGATGCCACAAAGCTCTCTTGTCAAAGTACAGCTGCTTTTTCTTGATTAAACATGCTCCTGTTCTGCAAGCTTTTGATTAGTATCCAAAGTTCTGAAAAATTAATTCTGATGGGTTTTGCTAGTTTGTTTATTGCTCCTGTGGAGGGATGGACTTTTGGAGTTCCCTACTTCAGCATTTTTTGCAGATGTCACTTGAATTATTTTATTGACAGTTTTGGGGGAATTTTTTAGAATGCCCCATCATTGATATTTGTCTTATGTTTTTCCTTCATGATTATGCTTGGGTTATGGGATTTTGGAGGAGCACCACAGAAGTGAAGTGCCATTCTCACCACATTATATCACAGGTACATACTATCTTTTTACTACTGTTAAAAAGAGTGGAAGCAGAGTGTAGTGGTTTAGAGGTTGGACTTTTAATTTAATTTTAATTTTAAAAAAATTTAAAATTTATTTCAGACAGGAAGGGACAAGGAGAGAAAGGTAGAAACATCAATGATGAGAGACTCATTGATCAGCTGCCTCCTGCACGCCCCCTACTGGGGATTGAGCTACAACTTGGGCATGTGCCCTGACTGGGAATCAACTGTGATCTCCTGGTTCATAGGTCCACACTCAACCACTGAACCATGCCAGCAGGGCCTAGAGGTTGGACTTTAAAGTCAAACACATCTGAATTCAAATCCTAGCTCCTCCAATTGCTTGAATGAGTGATGGAACTTCTCTAAGCCTCAATTTTCTTATCTGCAAATTAGGAGTAATAATAATAGCTACTTTATAAGGTTACTACAGAGAATCAAATAAGAAAATGCATGTGAAGTAATTAACATGATGTCCAGCACATAGTAAGTGCTAAATATATGTGAACTAACAGAATAAGAGGATGTATGTGTATGTAGGTATGCACAAGAAAAATTTAAAGATAGATTTGACTTTGGGTGGTGGGCACACAATGTAATGTACAGATCATGTATCATAGAAATATATACTTGAAACCTATATGATCATATTAACCAATGTCACCCCAATAAATTAATTAAAACAATATATGATGACAAAAAAGAGAATCAGAAATGATTTTCATTATATAAAAAAGTGCCATAATTTTTTCTGAAAGATTTGATGGGAAAACCAGAGTTCCATGAGGTTATATATATTTGGGTAAAATGATAAATTTTACACATGGGGCATTATTCTTGAGGACAGGCCAGGTGGCAACTACAGTTAGAGCTCCCAGGTAGCAGGATCCAGTTTAAGGCCTAGCATTTGTGGTGAAGGGGGTATCCAAGAAGAAAAAGGCATGAAAACTATGTAGTGGGTAAAAGCACTGCTATTGGAATAATACAAACCAGGGACCAGATCCTGGCTCTTCTTTCACAGGCTCTGTGACGTTGGGTAAAGTGATTTAGCATTTGTGGTGAAGGGGGTATCCAAGAAGAAAAAGGCATGAAAACTATGTAGTGGGTAAAAGCACTGCTATTGGAATAATACAAACCAGGGACCAGATCCTGGCTCTTCTTTCACAGGCTCTGTGACGTTGGGTAAAGTGATTTAACTTCTTTCAACTGATGTATCCTTATCTGTAAAATGGGCATGAAATAACCCATGTAAATGGCCTGGAAAATTCCCTGTCACATAGCTCAACCAATGGTAGCTACTCTTTCTACCTAACAGTTGTGAGTTGGTAGCAGTTGTAAGTCTTTAACTCAGGGAGGACTTTTGGTGTTAGAGGCGGCTTTGAGAAGCTTCACCTTTCAATATGTAGGATGTTTTGGGCTCCTCCCCTTTTTAGTGGCTTCAGTCTCTTGTTCAGATATGCTGCAAGTTGTCCTAGCCTAGGTGTTTTTATAATATCTGTGGTCACTAAATTAAAAAAAATATTTTCAGTGTACAATCAGAAAGCAAATGAAAACCACATAGAAAATTCAGCCCATTCCAATGTGTTCTTAGTCCCCTATTCGACATCCTGCTAAGCTCTTTTCTGCAGATGATGGCTGAGCATATCCTCTTTAGAGTAATAAATCACAGGAACATTAAATGCAGCTTTGCAGCTGCACCAGGGCTAGTTAGAAGCCTATTCAAGAAAAGGGCTTATGTGGAGGAGTCCCCCCCACCCCTTCTTTTTAAAAAGCCACCTGTACCATTTTTGTCTTGGTTTTTAAGTGGAAATGATTTTAAGATGTAAATTTCCCCACACTCTACTTATGTTTACGATGTACAAATAGTTCTTTGTTAATAGGGAAAGAAAAAAAAACACACCAAAATGCCAGACCTCATTAAGGCTCTTTAGAGAAAGTGTGCCTCTTTAACTTTCCAACTTCCTTTCTGAGTTAGTAATTTAGGGGCTGGACAAGATGCAGGTGGAAGGAATTGCTTCATTGACAGCTGGCCCTGAATCTCACATTCCTGGAAGTGCACCAGTTCAGGGCACAGAGCTATCTGGGAGAACTAGGACCGGTCTGGAAAGAGCACATACTGTAATCTAAATCCTTTTCCTGTTGTTTGGCAAAGTCCTAAACATCCTTTGAGGCTAGGAGAGATAGCTTTGAGGAGAAAATTGGGACCATATCATCTAATCCAGATGTCAAAACCCAGGCTCTGAGAAGGAAAAAGCCTTTTATTATAAACTAGGCCTTGCAGGGAAAGAATATCTTCTTTATAAATTAGACCTTGAGGAGGGAAAATCCTTTCGTTATAATCATATCAATTCACATAATGAGGTTAGCTGTGCAGTTTGGTGAAGATGATGATGGTCAGCCATGTAGAATGATTTAAAGAGTTGCAGAAGGGCTCCCTGTACACAATAAAATCATACTTACTCAGGTTCATAGTGCCTGATATTCCTTCATCAGTAATTCTTAACCCTTTTTTGGGTCAAGGACTTGCTTTAGAATCTAGCAAAAGCTATTGGCAAAAAGTTTCCCTCTGAAAAATGCATATGTGTATTCACACACCAGTGCTCATTTTTGTGGGATCAGTGTTTCTCATAGTTGATTTTCAAGAGCCATGTAATGGGTACTCTGTCCACACATGATCCATCATTTAAGTAAATTGAAAAGAAGCTCTTTCAAAAAGAAGCTCACATTTTTTATCACTAATACATTAAAATATTTAAAGTAATATATTCTTTTTTTAAAAATATATTTTGTTGATTTTTTACAGAGAGGAGGGGAGAGGGATAGAGAGTTAGAAACATCGATGAGAGAGAAACATCGATCAGCTGCCTCCTGCACACTCCCCACTGGAGATGTGCCTGCAACCAAGGTACATGCCCTTGACTGGAATCCAACCTGGGACCCTTCAGTCTGCAGGCTGATACTCTATCCACTGAGCCAAACTGGTTAGGGCAGTAATAT
Source organism: Murina feae (assembly GCA_004026665.1). Lineage (NCBI taxonomy): Eukaryota > Metazoa > Chordata > Mammalia > Chiroptera > Vespertilionidae > Murina > Murina feae. The sequence continues at coordinate 16,700 of PVJC01033831.1, forward strand.
ATTCTAATAACTTCACATCAGGAAGGGGGATGGCATTTAGGAGTAATTTTTCACCAAGGTATATAGGTCTACCTTGGTGACACACAGCTGGATCACAGGTCAGTTCCCACATTGAATTGGTTTCTTTCCTTCCTGTTTCTACTAAATTTTTAAAAAAGAATCCAAACTGTAAAATACTTTAAAATACTCCAGGATAGATGAAATAAGAATGATAAAATTTGATAACCATTTGTTCCTCAAAGTAGAATCTGAGGCAAGAAATTGGGTATAGTTAGGTATAATTGGGGTATTGCTACAGGAAGCAGGAGTGAGATAACAGGGAGAGTTAGGGAAGGTGGAAAAGTAACTTTAAAGGTGCATTATGCAGTTGTTGCTTTGGGCAACAAGGGATTGATTCTGGTCAGACTTCCTGAGAAGGATGCTGAGTATTTCTCAGAACTGCCCCCCTGATGGATGACAGGTTGTCGCTTTCATTGACTAGCTCCTGTCCCCCACTGGGTCAAGGTTTTCCCCAAAGTCATTACTACTCTCACACTTCTGGCTGTGATCTCATGTGGGCTGGTTTTGGAGAAGGCACTGGGGCACAAGTGGAAAGAGAGAAGCCTGATATTGAGGTGGGATGCTGTAGGGCTGATGTAAGTCTGAGATCGCATAGAACTGTCCATTATAGCTTTGGCTGAAATCAGAGGTGGAACAGGGGTTGTGATGTAGGACTCTAGAGGCATTACATTAATTACTGAGTAGAAAGCATGCGGAGGTTCATTATTCTATCCCTTCTAATTTTGTGTATATTTCAAGTTTTTTTTCATAATAAAATGTTAAAAATCCTAATTCAATTATAGGTCATTGGAACTACCTCAAGTATTTAGTGGGCTTTATTATATAATCTTGCTTGTTTGGAGCAAACATGGGCCCAGAAATTATATTGACAGTTTCCTGCTGACACTGAAGCATTCCATCAGATACTAAAGTCCTTGAACAAATCACATTCAAAGGCTGAAAGGTTGAACGTTCAACTTGGGAGATAGATGGGTGTGAAATCCTTATCACCTCTTTGATTGCATTCAGTTCTAGAAAGTGTGGCAGCACGTTTTACTGTGAAAGACTTGGTTGTGATATTTAAATATACCCGACTAGAGGCCCAGTGTACGGATTCATGCACCAGTGGGGTCCCTTGGCCTGGCCTGCGGGGATCAGTGGACCTCTGTGCCACCGCAGCCTGGCCTTACCCACCAGCTCATTGGGCTCCAGCCCACTGTCAGCCTTGATCCCGCACAGCATGAAGTAGTGCATGAAACAGCAGGTGGCCGGGGAGGAGCCTGAGCCTGGGCTGGCACTGTCACTCCTGCTCATCCTAGCCCTGTTGCCACTGGTGCTGGGTTATGCAGAGGGAGTGTCTGAGGGAGAGGCTCATGCCGCAGCTGTGCTGGCCATCCATGAGTCCGGTGTCTGACACCTGTCAGTTGAGCAGCGCTCCTGCTGTGGGAGCACACTGACCACCTTGGGGAAGCTCCTGCATTGAGCGTCTGCCCCCTGGTGGTAAGTGCGCATCATAGCTACCAGCCAATCATCTGGTTGTCCAGTTGCTTAGGTTTGTATATATACTAGAGGCCCGGTGCACAAAATTTGTTCACGGGGGGTGTGTGTCCCTCAGCCAGGCCTGCACCCTCTCGCAATCCAGAACCACTGGCTCCTAGCCACTCACCTGCTTAATGTCCCCAACTGCCCTCCCCTGCTAGCTTGGCCACCCCCAATGGCCCTACCCTGCTGGCCTGGTTGCCTCCAACAGCCCTCCCCTGCCAGCCTAGTCATGCCCCCAACTGCCCTCCCCTGCCAGCCTGGTTGCACCCCCAACTGCCCTCCCCTGCAGTCCTGGTCGCCCCTAACCCCCTGCTGTCCTGATCTGCCACCTAACCGCCTCTGCCTCAGCTCCCACCACTATGGCTTTGTCTGGAAGGAAGTCAGACGTCTGGAAGATGGCTGGTTGACCCAGTCTAATTAGCATATCACCCTTTTATTGATATAGATAGACTAGAGGCCCAGTGCATGAAATTTGTGCACTGGAGGGGGGGGTCCCTCAGCCTGGCCTGCACCCTCTCACAGTCTGGGAGCCCCACAATTGATTGCCCTGCAAAGGAAGGCCCCACCCATCCACCACAGCCCGCTGGTTGGTGGCCTGGGCCTCCCTCTGTGGGGCAATCATGGGACGATTGCCAGTTTCCTGACCAATCACATCACACCCTCCTTGGCTGGCTTGGCACCAATGGGTGTCATAGCATGGCTGTCCGGAAGGTCATTCTGCTGTTTAGCCGTTTGGTCAATTTGCATATTATGCTTTTATTATTATAGACTAGAGGCCCAGTGCACGAAATTCATGCATGGGGGGGTGGGGACCCCTCAGCCCAGCCTGCCCCCTCTCACAGTCCAGAACCCCTCAGTGGATGTCCTACTGATGGTCCCAGCCTGGCAGGCGCCGTGTGTGTGTGTGTGTGTGTGTGTGTGTGAGACCACTGGGGGCCTGCCCT